>APFE030537336.1:7415-49668 GCA_000404065.3 Pinus taeda | reverse complement strand
AAGGAAGGACTGGCTGTTCAGGGTGGACGTAGCCCAAACTGGGTGAACCACGTATATTTGTGTCTCTCTTGTTTTGTGCGTTTTTTCTGTGTTTATATTTCTGCAATATTTTATGTGTTCCATTGCTCCGTAATATATAATATTCTAACAGGAGAAACCACAGGAGGCCTCTCTAGGCCCACATATGCAAAATATCATAAGTTTCAATGTCAACTCACATAATGAAAAAACATCAAAAATTTTGAAAAACTTAAAAAAAAAAAATATTTACCTGAGTCAGTCCACTGTGCTCCAAGTGGTAGTGAGAGATCAATATCTCCCACATAAATTTGTATTGACGTGAGCTCAATCATATACCATGATGATTTTTGTCGCAGCCATCCAAAGAATGCTAGCAAGAAGGACATATGTTGACCACCTCCATGACAAGGCATCAACTCACCCCACCTCCTTAGTCGTGGATACCAGGGTCCAAGAGATTCCACCTCTATCCACTAATACATGAACAATGAGATACGCTCTAGGAAGAATGTTACCAAGATCGATTTGTAGCCAAACTGCTTCAGTCTCCCTGTCCTGCATTTGGTGATTTTCTCCTTCATGTTGGCCAGTAATCCATCGCACGAGTTAAACATTGTAGGACTAAGACAATCTACTACATACTATAAGTGAGACTTGCTCAATTCGTGCAGAGCTTGGGCCCCAAATACTCGGACTATAGTTATTAGAATTGTCCTCAATGGGAGGTTTGTGATAGCTTTGATGGCAATATTCCTGCTCTTTATCTTGTGAGAACCTAGGCAATGTCTAGCTATCATCATGTTTTTAATCTCTCCTCCAGTACGAGAACCAAACAGTTGAATTGGTTGTCCCCTCCTGGACAAGCCTGTGATGAAATAGATGTCTACAATTTTGATTTCGAGCTCTTGGTCTCCTATGATGAACATTTGGTGATCTACCTCCCACCATCCTATTAAGTATTGCAATAATTCCATCTGGGTTCTGATCCTAGGGATACGGAAGAATTTGAGGAATACATGCCTAGAGAGCCCTTATGTAATTTAGATCTTGTGCTGTTGATGGTCTTCTACTTTATGACCTATTTCGTTCCACTCAATAGCCATTTTCTCCAGTGAATAACCTGTGAAACATCAATAAACAAAGTTTTTATTAGCTGCTACGGAGGAAAATTTTAAAACAATCAATAATTTTGAAGATCTGTTGAAAAAAATGTGTCTCATGACGCCAGCATGTCTGTCTATAATTTTTTCTACACGTCTAGCGCGATGACACCATTAAACTCAGAGAGAGAAGCGTTGGTCTGATGGTTAAAACCCGCGTTGATCCCCCTCGACATAAAAAAAATTTGACCCTCCCTCACTACCTATCCTACAAATGAAATCAATTAAAAATACTTTTAAAATGCAGAGGAAGGACATATCTCTTACCTGTAACAAATGGTTCGTTGAATGGTGCCTGGATCGATCACACTCCTCGTCTGAAGATCAGGGGAAAATAGGGTAAATTGTGCTCTCCAAATTAAAAAATGGTAAAGGGTAAATTTGTTTTTGTGTTTTGAGTTTATATAATCTTTTTAAAGTATTTCTACCATTCAAGGCATATTTTACCTTTATTTTAGTATTTTTATCAGAACAGGTAATGTTTGTTCACGTGTGTAGCAACAGGTTATGGCTTATTGGTGACAGTAATTGATTTTGACTGAAATATCAAGTTTTATTTTATCTCTTTTTCAGACTCATCAAAAATAATTGAAAAAGGAACCCCCCTGGAGTCATCTTTTAGCTCTTTTCTGACTCTTTAAATGTGAAAATATTTTTGAGTACTTGTCGTTTCGAACTCGCTAAAGTAAATGAAATGATGTGTACTCAGTATAAGTTTAAAACTTTTCTATATTGAGATAGATTAATGTATGAAAAAGGAATACCTTGTCACACGTGGCTAAGAGGTTCCCTTGAATATTTTTTTCTACATTTTAGAATTCGAGAGGCTATCTACGAAAAGGGAACTTTGGAGTTTTCTTTTTACCTCTTTTTCAAACTCTCTAAACATCAAAAATATGTTGAGTTACCCCTCCATCGGACTCGTAAAACTAAAATGATAAAGGACTTGTCAACATGACAAGACCGATCTACTCCTTTCTATGACTCATTAACAATACTATGATGGATTCATTTGAAGGATGAACTTATACGATAAGCATATGCTATCCTCTTCAAGCATGAGATAAAAAATAATGAGGTAATCACTAAAAATAGTGGGGAAAAATGGTAGTAAACATGTCTTGTATTTTGTATAAAGACAGCATGTCGCTCTTGAACATGACACTTCTATGTTGATCGTGTCAGGTTTCAGTTATTCTCACTTCATCACTTGCCTACCTGGGTCTTGGGAATCGATTTTCCTCTCATCTGATTATATTCTATTGCCATGATGACCTATGATCTTATGTTGGGTCAAATGCTTCCAAAGTTGGGAATCGTGTCGTTGATATGTTCAAGATAAGTCTCATCTGCAGTTCAAACCACTTATACCCAATTTTATTTTTCTACAACAATCCTGAATCACTCTTACCAACTCTGATAAATCCTATATTTCATGTGGACTATGTGGAAACGTTATGACCCTCCTTCAACAGACCACTTCATGTCAACTCCAACTCATTATCCAATAAGATGATCTAGAAAATTTCTTTCAGTACCTTGGAGCTGGCATGCATCAATGGCAGGTTCTTCAAATTTGACGATAGGTTCACATCATTGGCCTTTGACCGAATGATTCTGCGAGTGTTCGACTTCAGTTTCCTTGTTCACACTCATGCATTATGTTGTTGTACCTTGAGACCCATTGTCATTATCGGTGGTTTCCCTTGTTCCTATTAACAGTTCACATCATTGACTGGTAATCAGGTGGTTTTCTACCATGTTCAACTCGGACACATCTATTCAAATGGTGGGATTCGTACTTTGGTTGGGTTGAGACGGAGATGAAGACCCTAGGTTTCGTCTGATAAATCTAGGTTGTGTGGAGTTATTAGATATTCATGATTTTACACATGATTCCTTTTATATGGATGATTGTGTCCATTACATGGGTCCATACATATGATCCCTTCTATTCGAATGGTTGCATCCATATTATGGATCGATACACATGATCCTTTCTTTTATGATGGTTGTGTCCATGTCATTGATTCATGTATTGTTATATTCCTATTCATAGATGTATTATTAGGCATACTTATATCATATATGTCAGATATATTGTATCATGCTTGATTTGTAGGTCTCTTGATGGTGTTTTATTGGGTCCTTGCCTTGACTTATAAATCATTTCACCCATCACTTATGGTTCTGCCTTCATGCTTTAGGAGGCATCTACTACATATTATTTTGTCACACTTCCCGTCATGTATCCTTAAGTGTCAAAATGATGAAAGTTCCCATTTTATTCACCATGAAACATATACAGAAGCATCCCTGAAGAAGAGAGGAAAAGTTGCCCTGAAATATTTTCTAAGAAAACTTGTCAAAAACCTAGTTTTCAAGATCAACACATTTTGCACCACTGGATACTCATACTAGTAACTTATTGCACTATTCTGACCTAGCATTGTTAGCGTATCTTTTAAAAGTAAAACTTATGTTGAACCTCTTCAAGTAGTTTTTCTTAAAGTGGAGGAGAAGATTCTCTTACTAGAAGCCTCAAGAACAATGAGTTGGTTATAGGTGAATAAGGACTAGAGTGAGATCTCCCATTCTCGGCCTTTGATCCTACTTTCATGGATATTTCTATTAAGTTGTGGAACCTCTCCCTCCTTTTATGGATCCTTAACTCCCTCTCCTTCCTTATAATGAGATACCTACTATCCACAATTGGTTGGCTATTGCTTGGTTGCCTTCCTATGCTGAAACTATGTCGTAATGCTTCGCATTTTGCTAAGGCTAAAGGAATGCTTGAAGGTCGTGGTTAGGACTTGGAAACTCATCCAAAGGATCATTCCAACATCAAGGCTTAAGTGGTTGTATGATTCCCCTACTTTCTATTAATAATACATTATGTGTTTTGTTTCCATAAGTGTGTAAATCATTACTCATTTAGTGTGATACTCATATAGTTTATGATAGAATGAATTATACTTCTTGGCTTGGTTCTTTGGATTCTGAAGATCCTTTAAGTGAGACTTTTCCCACTAATGAAAGCATCATTGAATTCATGTCTCTTAATGAAACCCCTTGAAATGATATTCATCATCGTTCCTCTTTTCTTCCCAAACTTGGTGAAATTTGTACCTTTCTAGATACTTTAGTTTCCCATGCAACGACTGCTCCTTTTCAGACACCCATCTTATTTCACAAAGTGTTGCTTGAAGGAAATTTTGGAAACATCTTGGTAACCATGCCCATCGACATCTCTGTAGAACCAGGGTAGTTGAAAATATTCACATATTATGATGAAAATCATGCTTAATATTGTGTAAATACTTTGTACATTAATGTGAGTTCCATTAGTGTGTAGTCTTTGGTGTGATTCTTTGTGTTTTTGCAAACATGTTTTCCCCTGCTTACCACATGTTCCATTAGGTTTGTAGATCTCGACGAACCCTCTTCCTTATGTCGGTTTCACTGATGGTGTTAGTCATAGTACACAGAATCTGTCTTCCGTTGCGTGGGCACTCTTTGATCAATAATAAGTTAGTGAGTTTACAGGCTATCTATTTAGGTCATACAACTAATAACATAGTTGAATATAATGTGGTTATCAAACTATTGTCAAAAGCTATTTCTCTTGGTATTAGGGCATTAGTTGTTAAATTGGACTAACAATTTATTGTTCTACAATTAGACAGGCATTATTCTGTCAGAACCCTAACATTTTGAGGATGTATTTACGTGTTCATCTCTTGGAAATAAATTTCAATTACATCAAATATCATCACATTCCAAGACATCTAAATACATTAACAGATGCATTAGCTAACTATGTTTTAGACTGACATTTGCAACATATGTAAAAATTAAAACCATGGCATTAATAGAAACATCATGTACATAGGGTAAAATATATATATATATATATCTATATATATATATATATATATATATATATATATATATATATAATATATATATATAATATATATAATATATATATATATATATATATATATATATAATATATATATATATATAATATATATATAATTATATATATATATATAAATACATACATATATATACTATATACACTATATACATATATATATACATATATACATACATATATACATATATACATATATACATATAGGGTTTGAAAAAAAATTATTACATCAAAAAACATAATCTGCGTCCTGAGACACGTGGCTTCTTGAGCCTACATAAGTGCAGAAAATAAAACTAGAAACATGGTTATCTGCCAACATGGTGCTCATGACAGCATGAGACAGCCCTAATAACTCAGCCTAAAATTCGATGCATTCTACCTGGCACTCCCACGGTATGCCTTTAATACCAAAGTGGCACCTCATCAATAATTGCATACTCTGGAATGCCTCTCATTAGGGCCTCCAAGTTTTGTTCCACCTCTACTATGGGAGCAGCTCCCTCCTCATAGGGTGCATCCTTAATCTATCGTGCCACCCTCCTCGCTATTGGAGAAACCCCTAGAGGTCTCTGGTCCCACATCTATAAAATATCATAAGTTTCAATATCAGCTCACATAATGGAAAAAAAAAAAACAAACAAACAAACAAACAAACAAATTTTTTGAAAATTTAAAAAAAAAAAAATAGTTCTTTACCTGAGTTATTCCACTATGCTTCAGGTGGTAATGGGAGATCGATATCTCCATGGAAATCTATACCGGCATAAGCCCAATCTTCTACCATGATGGGATGTTGTCGCAGTCATCCAAAGAATGTTGTGGGGAAGGACATATGTTAACCACCTCCATGACAAGGCATCAACCTACCCCACCTCAGTAGTCATGGATCCGTGGGTCCAATAGGTTCCACCTCTATCCATTGATAGCTAAACAATGGGACATGCTCTAGAAAGAATGTCACCAAGATCGATCCTTAGCCAAACTTCTTAAGTCTTTGTATCCTGCATTTGCCAATTTGGTCCTTCACATTGGCCAGTAATCCTTCATACTAGTTAAACATTGTAGGACTAAGACAATATACTACATACTGGAAGTGAGACTTTCTCACTTCGTGCAGAGCTTGGGCCCCAACTACTTAGACTATAGTGAGTATAATTTTCCTCAACGGAAGGTTTTCTATTGTTTTGATACCAATCTTCGAACTCTTTGTTTTGTAGGAACCTAGGCAATGTCTAGCTATCATCATGTTCGTACTCTCTCCTCTAGTATGAGAACAAGACAACTAAACTGGTTTTCCCCTCCTGGACAAGCCTGTGATGAAATAGATGTCTACAATTTCTATTTCGAGCTCTTGGTCTCCTATGATGAAAATCTCATGGTCTACGTCCCACCATCCTACCAAGTGTTGCAGTAATTCCATCTGGGATCTGATCCCAGGAATACGGAATAATTTGAGCAATCCACATGCCCAAAGAGCCCTTATGCAATTTAGATCTTGTGCTTCTTCATGGTCTTTTGCTTCATGACGTCTTTCCTTCCACTCAATAGTCATTTTCTTTAATAAATAACCTGTGAAACATCAATGAAGAAAGTTTTTATTAGCTGCTACAAAGGAAATTTTTCAAAACACTTAGTAATTTTGAAGATATCTTGAAAATATTTGTCTCATGGCGCCAGCGCGTCCATCTGTCATTTTTTCCGCGATTCCAGTGCGATGATACCATTGAACTCAGGGAGAGTAGCACAGGTCTGATGGGTAAAACCTGCATTGATCCCCCTCGACATATAAAAAAAAAATTGAGCCTCCCTCACCTCCTATCCTATGGATAAAATAACTTAAAAATATTGTTAAAATTCAAAGGAAGGATAGATCTCTTACCTACAACAAATGGTTCGTTGAATGGTGCCCTAGATCGATCACACTCCTCGTCTGAAGATCCGGGGAAAATAGGGTAAATTGTGCTCTCCAAATTACAAAATGGTAAATGGTAAATTTGTTTTCACTTTCTGAGTTTATATAATATTTTTAAAGTATTTTTACCATTTAGGGCATATTTTACCTTTATTTTAATATTTTTATCGAAACGGGTAACGTTTTTTCAGATGTGTACCAATAAGTTATGTCTTATTAGTGATGGTAATCGATTTTTACTGAAATATCAAGTTTTATTTTTATCTCTTTTTCAGACTTGTCGAAAATAAACAAAAAAGGAACCCCCCTTGAGTCATCTTTTAGCCCTTTTCCGACTCTTGAAATGTGAAAATGTTGTCGAGTACTTGTCGTTTCAAACTCATTGTAGTAAATTAAATGACATTTACTCAATATAAGTTTAACCCTTTTCCATACTGAGATGGACTAATGTACGAAAAATGAATACCTTAGTCACACGTGGCTATGGGGCTCTCTTTAATATCGTTTTCTACCTTTACGGATTCGAGATACTATCTACAAAAAAGGGACCTTTGGAGATTTATTTTTGCCTCTTTTCAAACTCTCTAAACATGAAAAAGATGTCGATTTACCCCTTCGTTGGACTCGTAAAACTGAAACAACGAAGGACTTGTCACCATGACAAGGCCGAGCTACTCCTTTCTACGGCTCGTTAACAATACTAGGATGGATTCATCCGAAAGATGAAATTATACGACAAGCATATGCTATCCTCTTCAAGCTTGAGATAAATAATAATGAGGTAGTCACTAGAAATAGTGGGGAAAAATGAAAGTAAACATGTCCTGTATTTTGTATAAAGGTAGCATGTCACTCTTGAACATGACACCTATTTTTCGCTTGTGTTGGGTTTGGGTTATCCTCACTTCATCACTTTCCTACCTAGGTCTTGGGAATCCATTTGCCTCTTATCTGAGTATATTTTTTTGTCATCATGACCTTTGATCCTATGTTGAGACAAATTCTGCCAAAGTCCGGAGTCGTGTCAGCGATATGTTCAAGAGAAGTCTCATTTGCAGTTCAAACTGCTTATACCCTATTTGAATTTTCTGCAACAATCCTGAATCACTCTTACCAACTCTGTTAAATCCTATGTTCTGTTTCAATGATGTAGAAACATTATGACCCTCCTTTGAGGGATCACTTCCTTTCGACTCCAGCTCATTATCTAGGAAGATGGTCTACAAACTCCCTTTCAGTACCCTGGAGCTTGCATGCCTCAATGGCAGGTTCTTTGCATTTGATGATAGGTTCACATCATTAGCCTTTGATCGAATGATTTTGCGAGTGTTCGACTTCAGTTTCCTTATTCACACTCATGGATTGTGTTGTTGTACCTTGAGATCCATTGTCATTATTGGTAGTTTCTCTCGTGCTTGTTAACTGTTCAAATCACTCACTAATAATCAAGTGGTTTTCTACCATGTTAGAATCTGACACATCTATTCACATGGTGGGATTTGTACTTTGGTTGGGTCGAGACAGAGATGTAAATCCTGGGTTTTGTTTGATTAATCCAGGCTATGTGGAGTTATTAGCTATTCATGATTGTACACATGATTCCTTCTATATGGATGGTTGCATCCATCTCGTGGGTCTATACATATGATCCATTCTATTCGGATGATTGTGTCCATACTGTGGATCCATACACATGATCCTTTCTATTTTGATGGTTGCATCCATGCCATGGATTCATGTATTGTTAGATACCTATTCATATATGTATTATTAGGCATACATACATCATAGATGTCAGATATATTGTATCATGATTGATTTGCAGCTCTCCTTATGGTGCTTCTCCAGGTCCTTGCCTTGACCTGTAAATCATTTCACCCATCACTTCCCATTCTACCTTCATGCTGTAGGGGGCATCTATTACACAATATTTTGTCACACTTTCCATCCTGTATCTTAAAGCATCAAAATGACGATATTTTTCATTGTATTTACCATGAAACATATACAGAAGCATCCCTGAAGAAGAGAATAAAAGTTGCCCTGAAAGAGTTTCTAAGAAAACTTGTCAAATTTAAAACCTAGTTTTCAGGATCAATGAGTTTTGCACCATTGGAGACCTGTGTCGGTAACTTTTTTCACTATTCTGACCTAGCATTTCCAACGCAGCTTTTACAAGGAAAACCCATGACGAACCTCTTCAAGTAGTGTTTCCTCAAGTGGAGGAGATTATTCTCTTACTATAAGCCTTGAGAACGAAGAGTTGGTTATAGATGAATAAGGATTAGAGTGAGATATCCCATTCTTGGTCCTTGATCCTAATTTCATGGATCTTTCCCTTGAGTTTTAGAACCTCTTCCTCCTTTAATGGATCCTTAAGTCCCTCTCCTTCCCTATAAATGAGACCCCTACTATCCACAACTAGTTAGTTATTGCTTGGTTGCCTTCCTATGCTAAAATTATTCCCTAATGCTTCCCATTTTTCTAAGGAGAAAGGAGTACTTGAAGGTCTTGGCTAGGACTTGGAAACTCATCCAAAGGAGGTTTCCAACATCAAGGCTTAAGTATTTGTATGCTTCCCTTACTTTCTATTAATAATACATTATGTTTTTGCTTTCCATAAGTGTGTAAATCGTTTCTCATTTAATGTGATACTCCTTGATCTGTCATATAGTTTATGTTAGAATGAATAATGATATGTACGCCTTTCTCATCTCTGTTTGATCTTCCTTGTAGGTATTCATCCACAATGGCGTATAGAGGATTGAACTTGGAAGCAAGAAGATTGAGTACAACATCAACAGATCTTAGGATCAGAGTGAGGTAGGTCATCTATCCTCCTTTGTGTTTTCTAATATAAGCTAGGAAAGTTTGCACATATTTGTCTAGTTTGTTATGAGATCCTCTCATAGGACTAGAGGGATAATTTCTATCTATAGAAAGGATTTCCTGCACAACAATGGGTCTTCCTGTTTTCCGAAAAAACATCCTTTAGGGCCTCAAAACAGCTTTGAAAGTTTAGTACCCAAAAAACTGCCAAAAATAGTAAACTATGCTACAATCAAGGAAATTGAAAGAAACACTAGTGGGGATCCAAGTGGAATAGGTCGGTGGCCACCAATATCCACCTAGATCAATATACTCACCAATATACTACCTTCACCATACAATTATCTACAAATCAACTTCCACTAAGCCATATGCTATTCATCTTCTTCTTTTTTGTGGTTTGGGAAAAGTTTTCTCCTTGAGTTCAATGGATATTGTGGCTTCAACAATGTGCAAATTTGCAAAACAAAACAGAACATGAAAACCCAAGAAAATAGAAGAAAAAGGAAACTAGAAAACAAAAAAAATGGAGAAATTGGAAAAAATTTCAAATATTCCCTTTTAAATCCTAATATTTCACTTCCCAAACTACTATGAAATAAATAGGCATTCAAATCATTGAATATGAATGCTTCACAAGAAATTGATAATTATAAAAATGTGTAGCTTGCTAAAGAAAGTGATGTGCTCTTCATCCAACCTCAAATCCTTGAGTATAGAAGCTTATGAGGAACCTTATTGAATATGAAGGGCTATCCTCCCATGGAGGTGATCTATTGTAGCTTTTTTGGCTTAACATAAATAAATAAATAAAATAATAATAATAATTTATTTACCCATCTATGCCAATTTTTTCCAACCTCAAGGGTGAGGGACCAAATGGATAACTTGGATGGTTTGCTAGCCCCCTAAATATCCACTCTTCTTAGACACATCATTAACTTATGAGGCCAACAAGCCTCCCAAGTGAGAAATTTAGCACAAAGTTAAGAAAAATCCCCTTTGAGCTTAAGAAAAAAAAATTACTAAACTAATATATAAACCAAAACATCCACGTTATGATTATAAACATGTTAATGCATTTGAACCATAAAAAACCAATGGTTTCCCACTGTTTTCATAGTCCTTTTGGCTCTTCAATTCCACCAGGAGTGATATATGCTAAGGAGGCTTCATATCCATTCTTACTTTAAGACAACTACATGATCTGAAATATCTCAACACCATTATCAAGCTAAACCATTGAAATTAGGATCAAAAAGTGCTTTATAGAATACTTAGCAACATTTGAAACTTTAATTAAGTTGAGTGTCGATAATATCCCTCCATTTTTGGCCTTTATGAAGATTCCTCATTCTCAATCTCAATCTCATGGCAATAATATAAGAGCCAAAAGAACTATGAAAACAGTGGGAAACCAATGATTCCTCATTCTCAATCTCATGGCAATACTATAAGAGTGCCTACAAGTTATATCTCTTCAATCAATTGATCAATGTGTATTACGTGAGGAAGGTGATAAAAGAAAAACATTAAAAGAGGGCCTAGACAACAATGCATTTTACTATGAAAGCAACATGACCACATGAAAGTATGAAACTATTCATTCAAAATCTCAATTAGTTACTTGTAATCATAAAATAATAAAAATAGAGCAAGGTTAAGGGAGAGCAAAGTCTACTTCGCAAGACTAATTTAAAATTTTAGGTGGGTCCTCAAGTTTAAAAAATTGGGTTTAATTGAGGCCTAAACAAATGGTAACACATTGGGCGAAGCCATGAAATTTTTTTACATACTTATGGACCATGAGCATGAACTAAAGGCATCACTTTTTGTTTCTCAAGGACATTTAAAATTTAACATGACATGGGTCCCCGAGGATCTTCCTTCATGAGGGATTCCAATTTCCTTCCAATATGATAACTTTGGAAACTTATCTACTATATTAGAAGAATGATATATGAGATTTATTACCTTGTATATTGGATGAGTGTTCCAAGTTGAGGTCTACATGTCACGGCTTTATAGATTTTAGGTGAGAATATTTGCTCGAGGAAAGACCATAAGATCCTTCAATTGTTGCTTCCTAAGATCTATATGCCATGCTCATACTCTCATAACCATATTGGATGATGCATTGTTTTTAAAAAAATAATTTTGATCATATTTCATGTGCTCATATCTACAGGGAGCGCAACGAACTTGCGGATAAGCTTTCAAAAGCAGAAGTGCATCATCCCAGAGGAGAATGCTTGATCTGTGAGCACAGACCATAGCAGATCTATCAGTACTTCCATAGACCATACATCAGTCAAGATCTGTAGAGGGCTGACAAGCCCTAACTTATTTTCAGTTTTATCTATTGACTACATAACAGTAATCACCGTGGGTAAAATTTTGAAAAAAATTGAAAATATGTATATATAACATATATGATCATATACAGGTTGTATACCCTCCTTTGGGTTTTTTGATGGACTCCTTCAAATATTAATAGATTACAGATGACTACGGTCACTCATTATGCATATGCATATGGCCTTTACAACATGTAATTTTCATTGATAATGAAAATTATGATACCTTTCCCACGGAAAACAAATAGTGTGGTCCCCTTTCTAGCGATAATACAAGTTTTCCTTTAAGCCATGTGTCGTAATATATCCACTTCCATGATGCTTGAGTACCAACTTAATACATAAGTATGTTAAGTCAACACAAGGAGTTACCACCCACCAAGGAGCAGCCAGTAACACCATAAAATCAAGCACCATGAGTATGAAATAAGAATATTGGTAGCATGGCCATCCACCCAATGAGAATTCAAATACACTTTTAAACTTCATCCCACATGGCCTAAAGGTGCATATATTGCACACATTTGGGCTAAAAAATTGTGTGGTCATTTTTTCAAAAATTTGGGGGTAGCCCTATTGAAAGAGGCATAACATATGAATCCAACTGTAAGACATGTAACTTTCATCAATATCACAAAAAAACATCAAATACCATGGAAGGATATAGACGCAATTGTATTATCCCTTATTGATATGACTAATAAATCGTGCATAAATGAAAATGACCTCTAATTTAGAAAATAAATGAAAATACAACATACAATAAAATAAAATCATAAAAAGCAAGCTATAAAAATGTTACTATAGGACAAGGATGCCCCATAGGTATCAAATATTACCTTGGAAGTATAGCTTTAAATCTTTCCCATTTATCGATATGGGAAATATTTCTCCGTCTAGATGACTAAGATAGAAAGAGTTGTTATTTGCAACTTCATCAATCAAATAAGGACCTAACCATATACTTTCAAACTTACCATAATTACCTTATATTTCACCCATTTCACTCCAACTTAGAACAAGGTCACCTTTCTAGAAGTTCTATTGGTGATATTTCTTGAAAAACTTCATCATTTTTCTTTCCTAACTCACCACAAGTGATCATAAGTAAACATTCTACTTTTTTTAAATTTCAATAACTAATTGATTGTCTTTTGAAAGGTACCTGAAATTGAATAAAATTGTTACATGAATTTGTAAATCGGGATCTACAAATGAATTGGCAATGTCACTTACATTCCATAGACATATTCAAATGGGATTCTGCTTGTATAATCCTTCCTTGTTATTCTG
The DNA here is from genome assembly GCA_000404065.3 of Pinus taeda. Lineage (NCBI taxonomy): Eukaryota > Viridiplantae > Streptophyta > Pinopsida > Pinales > Pinaceae > Pinus > Pinus taeda. The sequence continues at coordinate 36,153 of APFE030537336.1, read as the reverse complement.
TCACACCGCATAGCATACTTGATTTTACTGTACCTCCTCTTATTGTCTCCTAATATCTTCTTGATGGTGTTCATTAGATTCTTATTGCCAAACTGAGCCAAAAGAATTCCCTCTGGGTAATAGTTTGAAGATTTGGATAAGATAATGATATAATAACAAAAAAGTTGACAAATATGCTATGTTGAATTATTTGGACCTATTAGTTGTAATATTTAATAGCACACATAATCTTGTGATAATTTTTTCTTCCAAAAATTCCATGACATCTTTTTCTATGGCCTTCTTTGTTGGAATTGCTTCAAGGTACTAAACGAAGTGATATATAGCAGTGAAAATCCATTAGTGACCATTGCTTGAATTTTCCTCCAATTGTCTAACGAAATCCTAGCCCCATTATTATAAAGGGAACTTCTATTATAAATGGTTGGAGGGGGAGTGAGACTAACTTATTCTTTCATGTGAATAATTGACAAGGTTGGCACTCACGAGCTTGTGGACATATACAAAGATAATATGCCAATAATATAATCCTCTTAGGATTTTATGAGTTATGGTTTTGGTTGAAAAATGCCCACCACATGATCCTTGATGGAATTCATTTGTTAACACATTTTCCTCCTCATGACTAACACATTTGAGAATTCATCCATTTGGAATTTTCCACCAGATCCCTTGCTCAATGAAGCAGTAACCAGATGTTTTTAGCCTTAAATCCCTCTGATCATGATTTGTAACGTCTCTAGTACTTGTGAGATTCTTCAAATAGTAGATAATTTCTTTGAACCAATCATGCCTTTCAATTTCCTCTTCAATTTGGTATACCATAGCACATGATTCTTCCTTCGAATCTAGGGCTACTTCAGTTCCTTTGGACATCAATTGAGCTAATGCTTTTCCTTAGATAAGTTTGGTGTTCTTGATCTCTATATAATATTGTTGTATTTTCTCTATCCACTTGCCTTAGGTTCCCAATCAATCCTATTGAGATAAGATTTCCTTAACCACAACATGTGGAACATAAGCAATAACCTTGTCATAACCAATGCAAATCCTAAAGTTCTTGAGTGATTTGACCATACCATAAGCCAAGTTTTCCATGATGGCGTATTTCAATTCTACATCCCTAAGAATTTTTCTCATGAATTTTATAGGCTTCTCTTCACCTGTTCATTCTTTTGGAGAAGTATACATGTAATGGTATTGTTATAAGAAAAAAGTAAAAATTACAAAATTCTTAGAACAATCAAGGCTTACCAATATAAAAGACTTTAAAATAGCTTCCTTGGTATCTTTGAATGTTTCTCTGTTATTATAATCCATTTATAATTAACATCCTTCTATAGTAACTTATTAAAGGGCACAATGATCTCAGGAAACTTGGGGATGAATCTCCTTATGAAGATTATCTTGTCGAAGAAGGATTGAAATTCCTTTTGACATATACCTGGAGTAATCTCCTTAATAATTTTTATTCTTTTTTAATTGACCATTACACCTTATTTGGAAACAATATGCCCTAAAATATTTCCCTATGTGACACCAAGAATATTTTTCTTTGGGTTGAGTGAGATTCTATATTGCAAACACCTTTCAAAAATCTACTCAATATGTGCAATGTGAGAAGCTCTATTCTTTTAGTATATTGTGATATCATCTTAATAAACCTCAATGATCTTTCCCATGTAGTCTATGAAAACATAGTCCATTACTCTATGGAATGTGGAACTTGTGTTAATCAACACAAAAGGCATCCTTTAATATTCATAAGTACCTTAAGGTGTGGTGAATGTTGTCTTATGTCTATCATATTTCTTTACCAACACTTGGTTTTACCCTAAAAATCCATCCAAAAAGAATAACATATTTGATCTTGTAATCCTTTGCAAAAGAATCTCCCAATTGAGGAGTGGATACTTGTGATTTATGGGTGAAACATTCCAATTGCATAAGTCCATGCATATCCTGATCTATCTTGATTTCATTCTTACTATGACAAGGTTTGATAGCCACAAGGAATACTTTGCTAGCACAATGATCCCTACATCTAGTAAATTTCCAATTCTTTTTTTCACAAGAGGGACTAGTTTTGTATTTGTTTGCCTCAAATTCTAGTGAAAAGGTTTGCGTCATCCTTTAACATAATGGCATGATGGATGACATCTTCCCTAGAAGCATTTAAATCCTAATAATACCATAAAAATACATCCTTTGAATTTTCCATAAGGATTTTAATGGCCTTTCTATCTTCACATGTCGTATTTGTTCCAATTTTGACTATATTTGGATCTTCTTGTGAGCCAACATTAATTTTTATGTAATCACTTGGCTTGATGGTTTATATCCTTCCCTCGCACATGTAATCCCTATTAAAATGATCCTAAAATGCAGCTATGCCTATAGAAATCTTGTTGTATTGAAGTTGCACAATTATGCCTTCTTCCATCCAATAAACTTCATTTTCTTAAAATTCCTATGATTGGTTCATAAGCATGATAATTTATTCATCGTACTCAAATACCTACCAATGAATAGTGTTGTCTAGAATAGATGGCCTATATATGGTTTTTGAATTCCGACCTTCAATCAATTCCAACATGGATATAATGTAGAAGTTGAGATATCCAATGCATTTGCTTTCTCATTAGTGGATCTTTATTGGGCTTCTAAAGGCAAAGCCTCAAATTCTTCCATGGTTTTCAATACTACTTCCCTGTACTTTTTTGCCTTTTCATTAATACAAGCATATAATCCCTTTACTTGTAAACAATTAGGTCAAAATCAGCTATAATTTTTAAAACTCCAAGACCAAATTCTTGCATTAGGGGAAATTTGAGGTCTAAAATGGGCCTCCTAAGAAAAATGTACAACCAAAATAAACTCTATAAGAAACAATAGGATTCAAGATGATGATGTCAACCATGGAGGATGATTCACCATTTTTGGAGTAAAAAAAGTAAAAAGACTAAAAAATAATAAAATAATAAAACTACTTTTTCAACTCCTATTTTCAACTTATCTCCCTAAGGTTTTACTCAAATTTCAAGTGGGAGTACTCGTTGGATGCAAAATTTAATTCCTAATCCAATGAGTACTCCTATTTCATACTTTTGATGGACCATGCTACATGAAAAATGAGAAATACATGAAAAAATGTGATTGCAATAAAGTTTTTAATGTATTTCTCATTTTTCGTATATTAGGGTCCATCAAAAGTATGCAGCATGGGTACTCCTTGGATGAGGAATCAAAATTTGCATCCAATGAGTATTTTTGCTCGAAATTTGAGTGTTTACCCATAGGGAGATAAGTTGAAAATACAAGCTGAATTATTTTTTTCTTCTTTCCCTCTAAAATTTCATGATGTAAACTAATCTTATTTTATTATTTCCACTATTATTTTATAGTTTCCTTAGGATACCCATTTTAGACCTAAAAATTCCCCTAATGAGTTAATTTCAAACCAATTACAAGAGGTACATAGTTATCTATTTTGTTAGTGGCTTCAAACTCCAAATGATAAGAATAATAAGGAAATTTACCTTTAGGTGAAGTAAATGTAATACTTGCACCATTATCTGTCTTAGATCTTGATGCGTTGAAATTAACCTTTCATATGTGGTCAATGTCCTTCTAGTGGGGATCATTTGAAGTTAGGACTATATATGAACAAAAATCATTGCTAAAATATACCAATTACTTTTTTTGATTCATTGGTTCTTCTATATGATTCCTTCTCAATTATCTTTAATGTAGAGTCACAAAGTATCCATCATCAATGAGGATAGTGGCATTAGACAAATCCACCTAAACGTTTACACCTAAATCAGCTACTCTTTCTTGATAGAATCATACCTCGGGAAGTTGGCACATTAATTACCACAACCAGTGCATAGGAAAATGAACACATAAATCCTTGATAACACCACACGCTGGAAATTCCTGAGAATCCATTGCACAAATATTTATGTCCTTGAAGTCATCAATCCCCTTTTCTTCATGACTTTGAGGGTAATCACATTCATGATGACTCTAGAATCCAACATACGATTATGTAATATCCAAACTATGACTATCAATTAGATGAATAATGGTTGATTTATTTGATTTTTGGTCACTTTTGTGGTCATCATCTGCAATATAATAGGGGCATATCATGCTTTTTCCATACTCAAAATAGGACCTTCTTTAATTTTGAAACCCAATGCCTCCCAAATATGTTTCTTTATTGTTGGGTATTTAACTAATTCTTTTATGGGAATCGGAATTGTTTCATTTCTTATCCAATCTATTATATTGAGCTTCGCGTGAGGGGGTTTTGAAATTACTTTTACACTTTCACTTTGAGGAAATTCATCTTGACTTTCCTTTTCTAGAAAATTTTATGGTTCTAGTTGGCTTTAACTCTTGGTCTTCCTTCTACTATAGGTGATTCCTACATAATTGTTAGCATAGATTTGGTTGATCTCTTCTTGTGTAGGAGTCTCACCAAACAATTTTTTTGATTTGTCAAATATTATTGTGTTTATTTAAGACTATCTAATTTTTTTCATTGTAGAAATATTTTTTCATACGACTATGTTGCATGTCTTTGGGGGACCTATATCATTTGATCTATGTAAGTTACCAATAAATTGCACGTCTCCTCGGCATAGAAAGTAAATATGGATGGGGATCCTCTGCCATATTGGTTGGTTCTAACGAGTTGGAAGGCCTTTGATTAGGTGATGATTTTTTCCTCAATGGAAACATATTTTGTTGCTGACCTTACCTAGCTACAAGATCCTTTCCGACATATAATTTTGGTCCTTGGTGATGGTAAGCTCTATCTCTTTGAATTTTTCAACCAAGAATGATAGACGATACGAAGAAGATGGAGGAATTGTTGAAGATGGACCCTTTTGCTTTTGTTTAACCCACGCTCTTTAGGGTGCTAGAAAATTTGGCCTACCTTTTGTGTCTTTGCTTTAGCTTTGGCCAATGTGTTTAGCCTAGTTTCATTCAGGAAGAAGCTAAAATGACCCTGAAATGCATTCATGCAATACATTAATATGGATTTTAAGGTACATTGGTGTGTTTATGGGATCTCTAGCACAACCTTATCAAGTCTTATATTAAATTCATCAATACATCCATTCTTATTTATTTTAATATTATTCAAAGCATTCAAAAGGAAACGAACATATTTTTTATAAACCCATCTATTAAGGAAAGAACCATGACAAGCATTAAAATATTTAATCCTACTATCATTAGAACTTAGGAACCATTTCCTAGCATATTTATTTAATGAAAAAGCGGAGGATTTAAATAAATCATCTAAATAGAAAACCACTAGGTGCTCATGTTCTATGAATGTATCCCAATGATCTTAAGTCCAAATGACATTCTCCCCACTAGAGGTGGGAATTTCTTTCAATTAGACCAACAAGACGTGAGGTTGATGTATAATGTTAGTGAAATCAAAACGCTTGAATGAATATCTCAACTATGAATTAGTGATTATATCTTGAGCAAGTAAATAAATTTCAAATAGACTTCTTACATCACTCAAAACATTAAAGCTTCATCTATTATTTTCTTCCTTATCTTGTGTTTTTTAATTTCTTCTCCGATAGAGAAGTTTAAGCTTGATGACTTGAATAAGTTTACCTTAGGGTTTTTTGATCAGATGATCAGTATTTAGCTCAAAACTCAAAGTGCTCAGAATCGCTCAAACATTGAATGACCACATCCATCTCGGTGATATGATCCCAACACAACTTGTTTCACTAAAAAGAGAGCTTGTATGAGAAAGATATTGTGTTTTGTCCGCTTTGCCAAACAAAATAATTTTGAAGAAAAAAAAGTACAACCATTGCCCAATCAATAATCTATATTGTTGACATTGCAGGTGACTGTGCAAGACAAAGGTTTGGTTAATACCTAGTGAATTCATGCCAAGTGGTGCATTTCAATTTGTCTACAGTTTGGTGAGTTGGAATTTTTTCATTTGGTGAGGGAGGACCAATGAGAAGGTGGCACGTGGAAAACCCAGATGCCACCACGTGTCCCTCCCCAAAGGCCTGACAGAATTGGTGTGTAATGGTAAAATGTTATTGGCAAGTTGATGGAGTCGAACCCATGACCTCGCTTGCACAAGCTTCATGCTCCATCGCTATGCCACACCATATTACTTAACATATAAGGGGTGCATATTGTATTTAAATTTTAAGCATGTGGCGGTTTGGGGAAGGAGAGGGCTAGCCCCCTCCGTATATGACCAAACACTCAACACCTGGAGCCAGTGCTTACGCTAACCGTGCACGCTTAATGCATCAAGTGAGTTTAGTGGTAATTAAACCATACTTATCCATTAATTAAGGCATGATTAATTTGTTGGCAGTTTTGGCAAGACCGATAAATTCCACTTTTGCTTCATTTTTGGTAGGATTTACTAGAGTTTCTCCAGTTTTGGTGGAGTTTTCCTAGGGAAAACTGAAGAGGCCATAACTTTTGCAATTTTCGACCAATATTGGTTCAAAAAGAGTCATTCCTATAGGATTTGGATCTTGTGAGCAAATTGAAGCAGGTTATAGGAGCAGTAGATCATTGTAAATAGCCCTTTTTTCCATTTTGAGCTAATATAGAGGCCTAAGCCATGGAAGCTGGACCAAGTAGACGTAGCCCAGGAGTGGTGAACTCCTTCATCAAAACACTTTCTTAAGTGTTCATTCTGATTTTTTGTTGTATATTTGTTTGTTGTTGTTCAACACTTTATTTACATGTTATTTTTCTCGTGAATTTGACATAAAACTTGACAAATTTACCTGTTACATTCACAAACACCATAAGGAAACCTATGCACATAAATCAAATGAAGAGAAATTGTTTTTAATTCTGAAGTTGAAATTAGCACAGAAAAACTAACATTCAACAACATCTCAAGTTGTTATCAAATAAATTTTATTTGCTTGCTTGCTTGAGTTTTGTGCAAGTAGGGTTTTAATGGTTGCAAATGTGTGATGCTTACAAGGTTAAAGTTGCGGAGAGGAGAAGGGAAACTATTGGTTGAAAATACTAGGGTAATGCCCAGAATAAGGAGAGCCACAAGGCCACAATCTCCACCAAAAGTTTCAATCCCATCTGCACTTGAAGCACCTCAAGTTTTACCTTCAGTTGAGATTGAGGAGGTACAAGAAGTACCAGAAGCTGAGCTTAAATCCAAAGCCATCATGTCTAGAGAAAGAGAGACTAAAGGAATTTCAGAAGAGGAATCATTCAAGAAATATTTCTATGATTTAACTGACATGGTTAGAGTCCTCTATGAAGAGAGGAATATTAGAATGGATGGAGAGAGTTCTAAGTCCCCACATGGAGAGGGAAGCTCAGAAGATAAAAAAAATATGAAAATGAGGATTCAAAGGGTAATGGAGGAAAGCCTCCTCTATCTCCACCATCTTCATCATATTCCTCATCATCTTCATCATCCTCATCATCACAAACAGCATTATCTTCCACTTCCACCACAAAAATTGTTCATACTCATTCGCAAACCCCAAAAGGTAAAAATCCCTTACTCAAATCAGACATTAAGTTTAAACTTCCCATGTATAATGGTGAGGTAAATGCAAAGAATTTAGACAATTGGATTCAACAATTGGAGGTTTATTTCAGAATTCATAACCTTCAAGAATATGACATAAAAACCCAGTTGGCTTCATTGGGGCTAGAAGGAGCAGCACTAGTTTGGTGGGAAGCAAAGACTCAAGAGGAAATGTGAATTCATGGTAAGATATCCATTTCTTGGGTTGAATTTGTTTCTTCAATTAAAAGACAACTTTATCCTTTAGCTTACATGCAAAAATCCATTATGAGTTGGAAAAATTTTAGGCAACTCAAGGGAAAAACTATTCAAGACTATACCCGGGAGTTTAGGAAAAGGGCTTTGTTGTTAGGAGTAAACTTGAATTCCCAAGATACACTGTTGAAATGCATTGGGGTTTTAAAGTACTACTTAAAACACATTATCCTTATGTTTAATCCAATTAATTTAGATGAGGTATGTGTGCAAGCCACGCACCTTGAAGCAAGAGAAAAGAACATTCAGGAAGAGGGTATTAAGAAGAAGCCATTCAAGGGTAAGGAGAAAGAGAAGGGTGGAAAATGGAAAGGAAAGAAGAATGCATGTGTAAAGAAAGAATGGGAGAAAATTACATGCAAACATTGTTCCAAAGAGGGACATGATAAAGCCCACTGTTGGAAATTACATCCCGAACTAAGGCATAAGAAACCAAATAGTAAGGAGAAACAAAAGATGACTGCTACCACACAACATGATCTTGGATCCGATTCCGGTGATGAGACCAAGATTTCAGCCATGGTCAAAAAAGGAAAAGAAGCTATAGCAAGCACTAGTTCCTCACATAGTCATGACAACACTCCAAATGAAGAATCAAGGATAGAGTTGTTCCATGTAAGGTAATTTCAAATCATACAAAGATTGATGCATTATTTGATAGTGGGTCACAATCGAACTTAATTTCAGAAGAGTTGGTCAAAAATATTATCCTTGAAATTTTACCTCATCATAAGCCATACACTTTGGGTTGGATAGTAAATAATGCAAATTTACAGATTACAAGGAAATGCATATTCAGGTTTACCATTATTGAAAAATTCATTGTTGAAGTTGAGTTAGATGTAGTTCCACTTGGCATCTTAGGAATTATTTTGGGAAGCCCATGTTTGTATGATAGGAAAGAGGTATTTTATCACCATGAAAAAAAATATCAATTGCTCAAGGATGGAGTGGAGTATATTTTGAGAGCCCATCGCAAAAATTAAAACATTTCTTTGGTTAATGCAGGGTAGATGAAGAGACTAGTAAATGCAAGTAAAAATTTTGTGCTTCTCATGATCAAGAAAAAGAATGATATAGAATATGAATCTTTTGAAGGTTGTGATGATAAGTTAAAATATGATTTGTTTGATGTGGTAAGAAATCATGGCGAGATGTTTCAAGAACCAAAGAGTTTACCTCCCAAGAGGGGAATTCAGCATGAGATATAGCTGCAGCAGGCTGTTCCACTTCCAAACATTGGCATGTATCGCATGTTGATCATGGAGAGCATGGAAATCAAGGAGAAAATTCAAGAATTGTTGAACAAAGGTACCATATGCCCATCTACTTCGACATGTGGTTCACCAATTGTATTGGTGCCAAAGAAGGATGGGACTTGGCACATGTATGTGGATTTTCGTGCACTGAATAAGATAAAGGTAAAGAATCATTATCCACTCCCAAGAATTTATGATTTGCTTGACCAATTGAGGTATGAAAAGTATTTCACTAAGTTAGACTTACGAAGTGGTTATAATCAAGTTAGGATAGTTGAAGAGGACATTTGGAAAACCGTATTTAAAACTAAACAAGGATTGTTTGAGTGGCTTGTTATGCCTTTCGGTCTTACCAATGCTCCAGATACTTTCATGAGAGTTATGAATAATGTATTGAGACCATTTCTAAATGATTTTATAATTGTTTACTTAGATAATATTCTCATATTCAACAAATCCATAGATGAACATGTCATGCATGTGAACAAAGTACTTGATGTCTTGAGAAAAGAACAGTTATTTTTAAATATGTCAAAGTGTGAATTTGGCAAGACTTCTTTAGTGTATTTTGGACACATTTTTGGAGGAGGTGAGCTGAATATAAACTTCTTTAGTGTATTTGGGACACATTGTTGGAGGAGGTGAGTTGAAGATAGGCCCCTCTAAGGTTGAGGTCATTGTGAATTGGCCCAAGCCCAATATAGTTACAGAGGTAAGAAGCTTTATTGGTGCGGCACAATATTGGAGGAAATTTATTGCTAATTTTTCTCCTATTGCAGCTCCACTACATGCATTGACTAGTGTCAAGAAAGTATTTCACTGGGGAGATGTGCAACAAAAAGCATTTGATGCTATAAAACAAAAGATTAGTTCAGCACCGGTATTGACTCTTCCAGATCTTAGACAACCATTTGAGATTCAAATGGATGCTAGTGATTACGTTGTGGGAGCAGCTCTCATGTAGCGTGGTAAGTTCATTTCATTTCATTCTGAAATTTTTAATGGTGTTGTGACTAACTATCCCACTTATGACAAAGAACTTTACCATTGGTACAAAGTGTTAAAAAATGGAAACACTACTTGATGGGGAAGGAGACCATTATCCATACCGACCATCAACCATTGCAGTACTTACAGTCACAGTCAAAGTTGCAGCAATCATGACACTTCAGATGGATGGGTTTTCTACAAAATTTTCAGTTGGTTATCAAGTACAAAATGGGAATCTACAATAAGGTAGCTGATATGCTTTCTAGGCCTATTGTAAATTCATCTATTATCCTCAAGCATAATTATGTTTTACATGAAAGTTACATTGAGCAATATGCATATGATAATGACTTTCAAGATGTGTATGCAAGCTTGAGGCAAGGAAACCAAATTGAAGAGTTAGATTACCATGTACATAACATTTTGTTGTATCACTTGGGAAATTTATGTATTCCATAGGGAGAAGGAAACAGTATCATAATGGAGGCTCATACTTCATTTATTTCTGGACATTTGGTGTAGGCAAGACAGTAGTGAATCTCCAAAGGTATTGTTATTGGCCACGCATGTTTGATAATTTATCTCATTTCATTAGACAATGTTCTTTGAGTGCAAAAAGTAAGCCTATAAATAGGAAACTAGGATTGTACACTCCATTTTCAGTACCTTCATGTCCATGGGAGATTATCTCAATGGATTTTGTAGGAGGTCTTCCATTTTCAAGGAAAGGCCATGATTACTTGTATGTAGTTGTAGATAGGTTCAGCAAGATGTGTATTCTAACGCCATGTAAAAAGCAAATTACAGGTAAACAAACAACTCATCTTTTCTTTCAAAAATTTTGGGTTCATTTTGGTCTTCCTACTTCCATTGTAAGTGATCGAGATTCTCGATTTGTTGGGAATTTTTGGTCAAATTTATGGGACATGATGGACACTAAACTGAAGAAAAGTATAGCCTTTCATCTACAAACAGATGGGCAAATCGAGTTAGTCAACAAGCCATTCATTCATCTTCTTAGAGGATATTGCAGCAAACATCCCAAGTTGTGGGATGAACAGTTACATTACATGCAACATACATACGATAGGGCAAAGCATTCTTCCACAAACACATCGCCATTTGAGGCATGTTTTGGTTACTTTCCAAGATCACCATTGGACTTCATATTTTAGAAATATGTCGCTATTGATGGTCATATCAACATCGATAAGGCAAGGAATTTCATTGAGAAAATTTAGTTGATACATCACACAGTGAAAGAACAGCTTGAAAAGAGTCAAAGAAACTACAAGGCAAGGCATGACAAACATCGTGTCGATCATAAATTTCAAGTTGGAGATGAAATTTGGTTATATATTAGCAAAGAGAGACTTCAAGGGGAAGGTAAAGAGTTGAAGCCAATCCGTTATGGTCCTTTTAAAATTTTGGAAAAGATTGGTAACAATGCAGTTAATCTAGATTTGCCTCCTTATATGCAAATATACTATGTTGTTAATGTTGAGAATTTGAGATTGTTTCAGCCTCCTTTGGTTGATGATCAAGGACAGCATGTTCAACTTGCATCAATATATGATTTCTCGCCAGAATATCTTGATGAACTACACCAAGACCGCATACTTGACAGAAGAACCATAACTTCAAAGAGAGGGAATGTCGAATACCTTCGAGTGGGACTCAAGGGATAAAATCCTTCTAAGTCCAAATAGATGTAGATTGAGAAGGTGAGGGAGTTGTACCCTCACCTGTTGCACAATTGATAGTATCTTTTGGGGTCCAAAAGGCTTACAGTGGGGGGGAATGATCATATGATCAGTATTTAGCTCAAAAATAAAATTTCTTAGAATCACTCAAACACTGAACGACCACGTCCGTCTCAGTGATACGATCCCAACACAACTCATTTCATTCAAAACAGAGCCCGTATGAGAAATAAATTGTGTTCTTTCCGCTTTGCCAAACAAAAGAATTTTGAAAGAAAAAAGTACAGTGACTGCCCGGTCAACAGTCCGTACTACTGACGTGGCAGGTGACTATGCAAGTCAAAGGTTTGGTCAATAGCCAGTGAGGTCACATCAAGTGGTGCATTTCGTTGGTCTACAATTTGGTGAGTTGGCATTTTTTCATTGGACAGGGGAGGACCAATGAGAAGGTAACATGTGGCAAGCCAAGAGGCCACCACATGTCCCTCCCCAAAGGCCTGGAAGAATCAGCATGCAATGATAAAATGTTATTGGTAGGTCGGCGGAGTCGAACCCGTGACCTCGCCTGCACAAGCCCCACGCTCCACCATTATTCCACACCATATTTCTTAACATACAAGGGGTGCGTCTTGTATTTAAAGTTTAAGCACATGGCGGTTCGGGGAAGGAGAGGGCCAGCCCCTTCCGCATATGACCAAACACTCAAAACCTGGAGCCGGTGCTTATGCTAACCGTACATGCTTAATGCACTAAGTGATTTTAGTGGTAATTAAATCATACTTATACATTAATTAAGGCAGGATTAACCTAACAGTAGTTTTGGCGGGATCGATAAATTCATCATTTTCTCCATTTTTGGCGGGGTTAACTGGAGTTTCTCCAGTTTTGGTGGAGTTTTCCTAGAGAAAACTGAAGAGGCCATAACTTTTGCAATTTTCGACCAATTTTGGCTCAAAAAGAGTCATTCCTGTAGGATATGGATGTTTTGAGCACATTGAAGTGGGCGTTAGGAGTAGTAGAGCATTGTAAACAACATTTTTTTCCATTTTGAGCTACAAAGGCCCAAGCCATGGAAGATGGACCAAGGAGTTGTAGCCAAGGAGGGGTGAACTCCTTCATAAAAATATTGTGTTAAGTGTTCATTCTAATGGTTTGTTGTATATTTGTTTGTTGTTGTTCAACACTTTATGTACATGCTATTTTGCTCATGAATTTGACATAAAACTTGACAAATTTACCTGTTACATTCACAAACACCATAAGGAAACCTATGAACATAAAGAAAATGGTGAGCAATTATTTTTAATTCTAAATTTGAAATTAGCACAACAAAACTAACATTCAACAACATATCAGTTTCTTCTTGTAGAGTACCCCTTTATTATTATTTTTTGTTGTGGAGTCACCAGATGGGACCTATAAATTTAGCTACACAAATATCACCAAGATGCAATACAAAAAGAAAAATAACCAAGGGAATGTCATTAGAGTGTTAAGATATTTGACCTTATCCATAAAAAAACAACACTCAAAATTGTTATTCATGTAAAAGGAATATCAATGCTTTGAAAGTTAATGATGTCATTCAATGTTGAATTATTTGACCTTGTCCCTAGAAATGGTGCTCAAACAATATTATCGCCCATATTAATAGCCTCGAAAAGATATGATTAAAGAGTTAAGTAGAAAACACATAGGAGATATGTCCATTGTCGCCTTAGCTCAATCTTCTCTCTCTTTAGGCCAACTCGTATAACTTGAAGGGGATATTCCAATATGCACACTTCACCTACAAGACTAAAAGACCAATGCCTATAAATACTAAGTATGATAAAGGTTAGGAGTTACTTGAAACGAAATATAACACCCTCATAGAAGATTGATATAACAACTTTCTTGGAGTGACTCATTTAACATCTTAGAATAGTCATATTTCACATTATCACAAATACATTCACTCTAAGTATACTTCTTAAGTTTCCTCACATTTTACAGCTTGATCTTATTTATCTAAACATATATTTGATTTTATTGTTCAACTCATTTATTTTATCAATTCCCCTTTCAACCTCAAAAATTTAGAAATTATTTTTATCAATGATTAAATGCATTACATTTAAATGCTATGTTCATTTAATTTATTATAACATCAATTGTTATATATTTCATCATAAAATTATTAAGGTTTACACATAATGGGAAAATATTTTAAGATCGAATTTATAATCATGAAAATGAATATCACCAAAATTATTTCACACCTTAATTATGGTAAGGTTAGAAAATATCAAGTGATTCACTATATTTGCACCTTGTTATTGTCCAAATTAGCAATGTCAAGAAGGTCTCGTCAAGGTGCTAAATGGTAAACAAACCGGAGATAAGCACATTTTCACCTCAATATAATCTCATCTCTCTTTAGGCCAACTACTACAATTCCATGAGGGGTGTCACAATCTTCACACTTCACTAATAAGCCTAAAATACTAATTCCTAAAAACACTAAGTACGATGAAGGTTAGGGGTTAGTTAAATCAAAATTGTAAGTCTAGCTTATGAATCATAATTGTAGAATGTCCATACCATTGTGTAAAACTCATTCAAAATACATAATATATGTTTATATTTGATGCTCAAGAGTGAGGTATGGGTACATATACCAAGTGAGAAAATTTTTCTTGATTTCCATTTGATTTTTAACTTGATTTGGACAAACATGCTACTTTCCTACACTTCTAGAGCAGCTGCAAAATAACTAGAAAATGAAGAAATATCAGATTTGGAGTGCCTTTGAAGAAACCTAGAAGTATGGAATCGCAATAGGATGATTGATCCTTAGGTGCTTCAGCTTGGGCACTAAAATATGAGTGAAAACACATGGGTGAAAATGTGAAAATGGGAAACAATTTTGGAATTAGGGTTTTATGGTTAATAAGTGTTGGGAGAATTAATACTAATAGAAAAAATTATGAAAAAATAGTACGCATTGTGTGTAATGCTATACTTTTTTATCTAAAAAATTAGAGAAAAATTATTACTAACTATGAAAATGTTGACAGATACCTAAAAAATGAAAACGTCAAAAATAAGAAAAAGTGTTACCCAAATTCACATTTTCAGCCACAACCCAACTATGATAAAATGCAAGTATATGGTAAGCTACAACAACCTTATCCAAACTCGCATGAAAATGTGGTCTAATCCCGCTAGAGTCACAATTGGAAAATGCAATAATCAAGATGAAACATTTTGCAACACTTAGGATAGCTTAAAACACTTCCAAATATTAATCATTTGTAGTTAAAACACTTTTTAAATGAAACAAGAGATTTAAAAGCATATAACACTCTCTTTGTTCACACATCATATGTGGATTGGTGGGTTTATCATAGTTGGCGCTGCTGCACATCAGAAGATGCCTTCAAAACCCTCAAAATAATGTAGATAACCTTGAAAGCATAAAACAAAAGGATCATTTTTACATGGTCCTCTAGTATCAGTATGGCACAAATGCTAAGAAAAATGTCTAGATCAAAAGACATACTCTACGAACATTTTTCTAGACTTTAAATGAGATATTTTCAATTGTTTATTTTTTATTTTTATTATTAGATTTTTTTATTTTTCTATTTTTTTATCAATTTTTCAATAATTTTAAATAAATAAAATACAAGAACTTGAATTTCGTAAAAAATGGTTGGTTGTTGGATTATGGCTTAAGAGTCTCAACTCCACTATATTTATTAGGGTCAAGATGAATGCCCCTCTTAAATTTGTTAATTAATGCTCATGAATTAGTGAAAAGATGTAGAACCCTAGAAATTACAATTGCCTCTTTGTCTAATCAAGACAAGTTATGAAACCAAACCTTACTATAAATGATCCCTCCAATGGGAAATCCTTCAACCATAATGTCAATGATGGAATTAAATAAAAGCAAAACCTTGCTAAGGAACCTTAGGGTATGACCCAACAAGAAATTGGTATCTTTCCCTCACATTGGTGAATGAGAAGTGAGAAATTTACCCTAGACATCTCCCTCTAAGTGATAGAGTTTCCTTTCAAATGGATCAATATTTACATTAATGTATTAGTCTTGAATTAACACAAAATTTCCTTTGAAAACATATGTAGAATAGCGACAAAAAATAGACTTCAAAATTGATGTCAAGCTTAATGAAAACAATTATATTTTGGCAAAATAATCTCAAAAAATCACAAAAAAATTGGGAGGAGAGTGAGCTCTTTATCTATAAATGAGGCTCTCAATATCTCTCCCCCTTTTGCTCCTTAAAAAACGTTTAAGAAATTTCAAAAAAGACTTGATTTGTCATCCACAATTGACTTGGAGACTAAGTCATTACAACAATTAAATTTACATCGCCTAAGACCCTCCTAAAGAGGTGACAGACTCTTCAAAGAGACCTGATTTGCTTGCTTATGAGGTCTATTTGCTTAGAATGTCCTATGTCCCTCTCCGGAATAGATTGGATTGATTTGGTATAGTGTTTGGAGGTTAGGAGAGGTCCAACATCTCCCTCAAGTAGTTCAACATTCCCTCAAATTTGACTTTGTGACCTCCAAAATCTATGTCACAACTAGATGACTCCTTGCTTTTGGTCCAATATTCTTGTTTTTGTGATTTAAGACTTGACTTGTTTGTTTATGCCTTGATTTTGGTCCATTGGAGTGTCCTGCACTTAAACACATGGGCTTCACTGGGGGAGCAATGCCATACCACATGGATTCGTATTGGGGGATATATATTAAGGAAAAAATGACATAATATATTTGGGGATATATAGGGAATAAAGGGTTTTTATATTGACAAGTATAAAAAATGGAGCTCAAAGTTAATGAAAAAATATAAAGGGATATAAAAAAATATTAATTAAAAAATGGATACCTACAATATCTAGTGAAACTAGGCGTTTTTTAAATTGGAAAGGTGTACTGGGTTTGTATTAGTAGGGGGTTAAATAATGTGATTTTAGAGGTATTTTCCAATATGTAGTCAAATTAAGGGTATTGATTAATATGTCATGAACGCATGTGATATGTCAGAGGTTCATTGAGTGAAGCCCCCGTGCACTTAAATGACTTTTACCTTTCTCAAAATAGGTGATAACTTGTCGTTTTCTTTAACACTCATGGCTGCCCAAAGAGAAGTCAACGCTGCTTTAATGATGAAAACATGCTTGAAAAGGAAATTCGAGATGGAAATTTTCAGGTGTGGCCTTCCTTGGAGAGTGCAATGGACATTCTTCCTTCCCTCGGAGAATGTAAAACAACCCCTCATGGAGCATAAAATCATCATGAATTTTGAGACTGTGTAATGAATATAAAAATATAAACTATTAAATAATAATTAATAAATGATCATTTTAAGTAATGAAAGGTCATGTATCTTTGAAACGATGTGACTCTTCCTAAAAGGGCACTACAACCTAGGTTTCTATATGGGGCCCTCATTTGTAAATCATATCATATCATATCATTTTCTCTTACATTATTCAATATATTACTATTCCTAATTGGATTTTTTTATTGTATTCCAAATATTTTGGATATTTAACTCATAAACTGGCTTTAGTTGTCACAATTGGTATTAGTCTCATTTTGTGATCATGGCCATTACTACACTTAATTCAAACTTTGTTTGATCTTACCTTTTGGCCAACCCCCTATTTCTCATAGTTTCTCTAAAATTTTGCTACATAACCACAAATCAAACCTTACCCACTCACAAGTTAGAAATTTCTATAAACATAAAAAATAAAAATAAAATATTCCCCTTGCATATTCAAAAGCAAAAAACAAAAACTATATATATATATATATATATGAAAATACGATCTATACACCACCAATAATCAAAAGATTCAAACCATTAGTACGTTGCAAACTTGACCATACAAAAACAAAAAACAAAAAAATGTACAATATCAATCGCATGTACCATTTCACTATCATTTATCTGTATTATATAATCATATAATGCTATGTCGTAGTCTAAAAAACTCACAAATTAACTCTCAAAATAATGGAAATTCTGGTAACATTATGACAAAATCTGGCAGGAATTTTTGAAAATCTAGGTTACAACTATCAAACTTTATGATTTTGGGTGCCCCAAAGGCTTTTGATGATGTTGAATCCATTTCCACTATAAAAACAATTCAAACACTCCAGCGTTCTGATTTTTTGGAGAAAAAAAATCACCAGATTCCAACAACAAAATTATTAACCAATCTATTCTATTATGTGGCATCGATAAACAACGCCTACTACTACTTATATTGTCACATTTTATCATACATATATAAACAGTAAATATTAACCACCATATAATATTATTGTCCACCCGTACAAAATATAAAAGCATTGGCCATCAATTTTAATTGGTTTTATACGAAATTGTAGCCACGAAGTTACAACCTTGTTGTGGAGTGTCTCAAATGAATCATAAAAGCAAGCTTGAAATATGTATAGATGGATCGTATAATATGTTTGTTTGTACATTCCATTTTGGCTTATCAGTTGTTATTTTCAAAAACACACCACCAAAGTGATGGTCAAAGTCAAATGAGAAAGATTTAACTACAAAACAAAATTAAATCCTTAAAAAAGGAAAGATATAAATTTTAAAAAGGAAGATTTTGCTACTTCAAGTATAGATGGTGATTCTAAAAAAGGATTTAACATTATCAAGACATATAAAAGGACATCCTAGTGGTATTTCTGAAATTCAATTAAAAAGAGGTATTATAAAAATAAATACCAAAAATCATAAAGTATTAAGATTGGTGAAATATTAAGAAATCTCACGCATGGAAATTACTAATAAAAGATTTTAAAAAAATAAAAAATAAATAATAATAATAATATATTGTATTATTTAAAATTAAAAGAAAATGTGTAAAAAAATATTATTATTTTTATTTAAGATAATAATTACATTTTATTAGTGATTGTGGAGTGAAATATGATTTAAATAATATATTTAAAAAATGAAAAACACTATAATATGAGAAATTTATGATTAAGGATTGAAGAATATATTTTTCTTGTAATTTACCGTTAAATCTTTATTTTGTGATGATAGTAAGATAGTTTTAGAATCGCTTTAAACGAAAGCATTAGGGACTTTCATCTTAAACATGAAGGAAAAAATCTTAACATTTTCTTATAAGAAAAAAAGAAAGAAGAAGATAATATTACAAAACACTACATCAAAGGCAGATTCGGTAACACTAGATGATCCAGGTGGATATTGGTGGCCACCTGCCAAGTCCATCTGGACCCCCATCATTGTCTCTTTCAGCATTTTCAGTTTCCTTAATTGTAGCACAACTTGCTATTTTTAGCAGTTTTTCGGGTCCTGAACTTCCGGAGCCGTTTTGAGGCCCTAAACGACGTTTTTTGGAGAAACCGGGGGCAACATTGATCCATGCAATGGATCAATCCATGCAATGGATCGATGTTGCCCGTTCCAACAATGGTAGTTCTCGGATAGATCTTTCTAACGAGCTATCATACGCGTCAAACGGAGATCGTATGCCAAAGTTACGACCCCGGGAAATTGATGTACCAATTTACCCAAAACGGGGCCCACATTTTGGTGTTTCATCTTCTAAGGGTCGGTTTTGGAATGTGAAGGGTTTTCCATTGTTTCTCAATAATAAATAGGCCTTCGAGCCTCATTGTAACACAAGTTCGGAACAGTTCAGAGACATGTAGCCGCACATCTCTTCTCAGAGATAAGCTACCATCGTCCTAGCTGGTTTATTTCCAATTCTGGTTGTAAGCATATTTCAGTATATTCCATTAATGAAATGAAGTATTATTTCCGCTGCATCTCTTTATTTATGGTTATCTCTGTAATCTATTGCGTTCCTGTTTAAATCCGGATCAGAAGTGGTTAGCCATAAAAATGGCAAAGTATGAAGTTTTATGAGTTGTTTTAAGCAATGCAAAGGAAGGCCATGGAGGCTCCAAAATGTAGGGTGGTGGATGAGAAAAAGGTCTCTTGCAACACACATAGTCATGGTACTCTTTGAGTGTTACATGTGTAAAGCGATGAATGTGGGATACAACAAGACTTGGTGAAAAAGAATACCCACAACTTACATATGCGAAAAAAACCAAGTGTTGTGTGAATATTTTAGGTTGTGAAGCATGCATTTAAGAAATGAGTAAAAAGGAATATTTGCAACTAACATATGGTAAAAAAAAAGCATACTATATAGTATGGGGTTAAGAAATAAAAAAAAGTAACATTGATCAATCACTATTGATCAACAACTATTTAAAAAATGTTACAACTAGTAGCCCCTTCAAATTCTTGCTCAAAAAATGAAGTTTTGGATCCCCAATTTCCATGGTTTCAAAGAGTTATTGAACAATGTTTTTTCCCTTGAATACCCATTGCTTTGTATTGTCTACATTCATATGATTAGAGGTGCCTAAATTTCCATTCTTGCTCAATTGGGCATTCTCTAGTAAAAAACACATTTAGCTTCCAACTTGGTTATTTGTTAAATACGATTTCAATTGAGTCAAGAATCTCATGATAGACATTACATGAGAGTTTACTTGATTTTCATTTCCTTAAAACTTCATTGCGATTGTGCATATATTGGACCTATTTTCACGAATCATTTCCTCAATCCCTATACAATTTTTTTCATCGCTTTTTTTTCCTAAATTTCCATATGGCTAGGCATGCAAAGAATTAGGATTGAATCAAATCAATAATTGCCAAGTTAAATCCCCCACTGCAAAACGTGTAGAGACCCAATTGCAAGCCAAATGTAATAAGCTATAGCTAATGAAAATCTAATAAACTTGGAAGGCACACAAAGACCTAAAAGAACTTGAAAACATAACAAAATAGGAACAATGAAGATAGAGTTTGAAAGGAGCATGAACCAATGACCAAAAAACAATGAAAGTATGAGAGATGTAAATTCCCACTTGAGAGTTGGAGTTGTCTATATTTATGAAGTGCAAGTGTGAAGAAGAACTACAAATATTAACTAAGTTCCTCTGAAAACTCCAACAAGGTGTCATTATCCCACTTGCATCAAAATATATAACTTTGAAGCATTCAATCATGTCATTACTTAGTAGCTTAAGCATGTGTGAGAGGAGGAAGTGTCTCATCACATTAATAGAGAGACTTGGAAATATGGATTTCCTCATCCCGAACATGTGTCTTATTAAATTTTATGTACTTGTAATTGAAACTATTCTAAAGTATGGCTTGATAAAGCATTCAACCATTATTCCTTAACATCCCAATTTTGTGTCTCGAAAATTCATTTACTAGTTAATTCAATTATGCATTTCACATTGTTAAAACTTAAAAGTATTTGATTTTTGGAAACTTATCATGTCACATAATTTTTTGAATAGGATTGAGGTGAGTTTGTAGTTAGTTTACCTAGGAGTTTTATTCATTGTTTGGATAATAATTGAAGAATGGAGGAGATTCGATGAGTTGGTTCCAATTTCAATATTTGTACTAAGAGAGTGTATTCCTCTTTGCTTGATTCTTGGTGCATATTTCAAGACTATGACTAAAGGAAAATTTAGTTTTTTTTTTTTTTGTACTTTTCAAGATCATAAACATGTTCTTTACACCTGTCACCTATAGATATTAGGGGAATTTTGAGGTCTAAAATGAGTCTCGTATGGAAAATAATAAAATAAGATCTATATGGATTTTTAAAGGATTTTTTTAATTGTATTTTTGACACATATTTACAGGTTTACTCAAAATTCAAGTGTACATATTCGTTGGATGTGGAATTAAATTCTGGATTTGGTGAATAATCACTATGTATATTTGAGTAAACATACATTGATAAAAAATGAAAATACATGAAAAAAACACATATTTTCTTATTGTGGATCTACTCAAAATCATGTAGAATAGATATTTGTCTGGTGTAGAGTTTAATTCTGCCTCTAATGAGTGCTTAAATTGACATTTGAGTAAACATATAAGGAAATAAGTTGAAAATATGATTAAAAGTAGTTGTTTCCATCCAAAAATATTTACCCTTAGGGAAGACATTGACATCTTCAATCTTATTGGTTCTTTTAAAGTTGATTTTGTTCGTACTTTTTTTTGTTTTAAAGGTTCATTTTTTACTTCAAAATTTCTCTTATGTTTTCCTTCAAGGCATCGTAAAAATGTAAGATTGTTGAGTCGATTTCCAAATATGAAAGTTGTCCTCTATTAGTTGAAGACACCAATTTGATTTGAGAGTTTATATTTTTTAAAAGTTGGAAATGCTTCAATGGGATGTGGAATTGTTGAAACCATAGCCCCTTATCTCACCCCTACTTTTGGCTAAGATGTGCCTAGGTTGAATACTTATTGCTTTGGCTATAATTCAGATTGGGTTGACTTGCTCTCGCTAAAACACAACTCTATGTCATGCAAGCCAAATATTACAACTCAATTATTTGGCCATGTCAACCTAAAGTATTTTAAATAAGCTCTTATTTTTCAAGTTTCCCATGTATAAATTCTAGTGTGCGACCATCTTGCTCCATCTTTTAGGCACATATAATTGATGTAGGAGTTCTTGGAATGTTATTTTCCACACTTGTCGAGTGAAGGCACAATCAAACAATAAATGTTGTTGTTGAGAAGTTGTTGATGATACTGGACCCGTCAACATCAGGGGATCTCCTCGGTATGAAGTCCCAACTAGAACTCACACCCTCTGGTGTAGGAGTCCCATCCAGTATGATGGCCCGGTTGCCATTATCTTAAAGATATGCCTTAGTTCTTGCTTGTTAGCACATGAGAGTGGTCTCATTTGTATTCGAACAAAGAGGTTCGCGTGCTTGGTGAGTGCTAGTGTTACTTGTGTCAAGGTTCTTTCACTGCGGAGAGAGAGGGTGGGAGTGAGTCTCAAGTTAGAAGGGATGAAGTCCCAACTATATTAGAGAAAAACAACACAACAAGACATGCACAACTTCCGAAGGAGAAATCCACATGGATGCGGCAATCACAACACACAAGGGAAGATAGCACGTGCGACACCCAGCGGGACAGTCCGTGCAAGTGTGATGGTCATTATAACAAGTTTACGTGAAAGGTTCTATCTGATGTCTAGGGAGGTAACCAACATGGGTAGGACAATGTTAACAACTTATACAACACAATTTCATAAATATATGTATTAGAATAGTTGAAGGAGTTCAATTGTTTAGCACAGGTTAAAGCAACATGTATTACAAGTGTTCAATATTAATCTTACAAATAGTTACAACACGTGTAAAAATGTGCCGGCCTATTAATAGGATTCTGAATTAAGTGAAAGTTCCAAGACACATCGGTACACCATTACATCACCAACCCCGATGGCGGGGCGTTGGAGCCACTGCTTGCTCCTCAAAGATAAGATTGTAGACTCTCAAGGCTATGTGGGAGGAGCCAAGGTGAAAATTCCTTTGCATGTACAAATGAGGGCTATTTATAGATAAGGGTAAAATTGGCCCTTGTGACTGTTCAACTTCCCTCATGTTTGTTTAACTTTCATGAATTTTCAACTGTACATGACTCTTCAGATTACAAGTGGGTCTCTTGGACTTCCACATTTCATTACATTGATTTACAACAATATGACCCACAATAGTGATGTGGCCGACATGACTCATGACACGACTTGACATGATAATGCTTGTACATTCATGCTAGTGGTGTTGTGAATGTCGAGCTGCAGTGCTGCTAAGTGATGGATGTCCTCATGGTGTATCACAACTTCACCTCTGCATGGCAAGGTGTGCATAGCCCTCGATGGTCATTGGGTTTGCTTGATGTTGCATGTGCACATTTCTCCTTGCTTGTACCTTGGCATGTTCGTCTGTTCACAAAAATATCTATTCCCATGTTCGTCTGTTCGTTCGTTCGCGAACACATCTTTGCATGTTCATCCGTTCGTGAAAAATTCTTCTTGCATGTTCTACGTTCACTCGTTCGTGAAAACATCTCCTTGCATGCATCGTTCGTTCATCCATTCGCGAACACATCCTTTTGCATGTACTCTCCTTGTTCATCCCGTCCGTTGTCATGTCATGCCTGTTCATGTACCTATGTCTGTAATCAGTTATGACGAGACAACATCAGATTCATAAACCTTCTAGTCTATCATGATGCATGGTCATTTTCTCTTGGATGCAGGTGACCATGAGAGAGGACAAGGTTACGAAACTGCATGTGGCAAGTTTCAAGATGGGATGTGAGCTTTGGGAACTGCTGGTGAAAATTGTACAAAGGTCACTAGGAGACTAAGAAGGACAATCTCGATCAGCAGTGACTGTCTGCAAGATTTGGTTCAACTGGAGGACACATCTGTGCAATTTCTAGAGGGAAGCAGTGTGGGCAACATAGGGCCTTGGCAGTAAAAACTGTAAAATTTCTAGAAGGAGTTGGTTGCAGGCTGCAGGAGGCTTGGAAGAAAAAACTGTGAAATTCCTGATGGGAGATGGAAACCAGGTGCATGATTGTTGGAGACAAAAACTATGCAATTGCTGGGAGGCTGACCTGCTAAACACCTCTGTGCAATTTATGTGCTGAGTGGGATGCTGGGAAATTGAGGGGCTTGCTCATGAAATCTGCGTTGTTTTCTAGGTGAGAAGCTAGTTGGTTGTTTGGGTGGCTGGCTAGAAAAACTATGCAATTTCTAGAGGGAGACAGGGACAGGCACTTGGTGTCTATCCTGCCTTTTTGTGCAATTTTCTAAGTAGGAGCGGGCAAGGTATGCAACTTCTGCACAATTTTTATGGGGAGTGAGTCCCGGGGCGACTACCTAGTCAAACTCTCTGGTTGACCAACAGGAGGGTTGGGTGATTTTCTTGCGGGTAGAGCATATTGAGATGGATTTTTGAGGAGCTTCTGCACTGTTCTGGATGATAGTCAATCTAGCTGATTTCAGGATTGCACAGTGCGGGGTTCTTGGGAGACAACCTCAAGCTCTGCACAATTCTAGGCAACAATACATGTTCACTAAGGGATGAAACTGTGCAATGCATCTCAACGAAGGTCGACTGTTGGAGGGTGGTCTGGTTGTTATAATTTTAGAAAAATGAGTAAGTGTGTGAGTGATTGAACTTGTGCATACATGACCTTGCGAACACATAATCAACATGACTTGACGACAAGAAACCTCAAACCATCAAGACAACATATACTTAGTGTGACTGACTGACGGTGTGAGCGGCAAGCACGACACTTATGATAAATCATTGAACGACCGCAACGACACTTGTACGACAGTGCATACAACATCATGTGTGAGTGTGATAGTTGTTTACATAGCGAACCCAACTCAAAGAAAACCTTAAACATCACCAGAACGAGGTCACAAGCATGACATAGAAATCAACATGCAGAAGATGACAGTTGGTTGAACAAGTGGAAAAGAAGCAAGACATGTAGAAGAAACGCATAAGATGACTTTTTGTGTTTATAGACATGCATGTTACTAAGGACAGGGTGATATGACAATGACAAGAAGTCCTGAAAACTCAACCAAGAAGTGTACTTCGAAATATGTTCAGTACTTACAATTCTTACCATTAATATGATCATGCATTCGATGAAGTTTGAATGCGGTCTTGATCTTTTCCATTACTCGATTCCTTGGTTCTTCTCCTTAACTCCTTGGAAGCGATTTCAGCATGTCACCTTTTCTTGTAGTCATTGAGAGGTAGATCTTTGCAATTTCAGTGGGCATTGAATGTTGTCGAAATGAGGCCCTGGGAGGCGAGTCTGTGCAATTTCTGCATGCAAGGTTGACAAGACAACTTGGACAAAACTGCACAGTTTTGAGGCTCAAAGTACTGCTGCGGGATGGGGGTCTCGGTAGGACACCTCTACACAATTTTTGAGTGCAGTGCAGCTAGATTTCTCTGCGCATTTTTGGAGAGTAGTGCTGGTTGGGGCCTCTGCGGGTTGCGGGGTTTTAGCAGGGAAGGGAGGTTAGTGTACCAGTTCATTGCGAGATTTCAGTAGGCAAGGGAGGAAGCTTGATGGTTGTAGAAACAAAGTTCATAGTTCTAGGAAGATGGATAAGGCTAGGTTTCTTGGGAAAATGGCTAAGTGTGAGATCAATGAAACATATGCAAACATTGATAGGACTTGACTGTGATCGCACACTGACACTTAATGACACAATATAGACCATCCATAATACATAAGACATACTTTGTTTGATGAAACAACCTTCGTGATGTGAGTGCATGAGGTGAGCGTGAAACATGTCTATTTGTTGACAACCACTCATACGTAGACAATTCCCTTGAAGCAAGACAACATCCCTTGCATGACAAACAACAACCCCTGTGCCCAAATATGACACATGATGTAAGAAGATGAGAACACAGACAACTCTTAAGATCAAGGAGGGGAGCTTGAAGTCATTATATTACCAATCAAGTGACCAAGGATAATCGATTTCAAGATCTGAGGTAGGATCCAAAATTTGCATGTGATCCAAAATTTTGGAGGGTGGTTGTAGCTTCTACAACACTTGGCGACACACTGGTAGAACTCCGTCTCTCTGTATTGACCTTGTTTCATGAAAAGTGATTCTAACCCTTTTGAAAGAATTGTTTGGTTCTTTCATCATCGTAGTTCCCACAGGAGCTTGGTTGAAAGATGTAGGCCCTACCATTCTCTTGATCGGTCGACACACGTTCCAAGCCAAGTCAACCCAATTGTTTTGATTGGGGATGAGGGGTATATTGGTGCACAACTAATATGAGAGTCAAAGTTTAAGTTTAATCTTTGGTGTTTCTCCGCTGTGAGCAGGCCTAAACTGTACCTTGACGGAGTCACACAGGAACACAAACATTGCTCCGCTGCCAACGAGCCAGGTCAGTACCCCGACAGAGTTAAATTCATCACCTCTCTTAGCAAGAAGCCTTTCTCTTCTTTTTCCTTATTCATTTTTTCGAAATTTTCACATTTTCATAAAACTGTGTGTAGGCACTTATTTATTTCAGGGGTGGAAGTGGGATCCCGAATTATTGAGAGCAGAAGAGGTTATTCCTTTAGAGAAGTATGTTATGTATACTTTTGACATACTTGTTAAGGTTTTCCCCCTCACCTTACTCTACTTGATTGAGTTGACAAGGGTTAACCCAAAACAACCGACTAGAGTAGGTGGTGCTAGTTAGAGTGCAAGCCTTGTGTTTTCACCAAGGCTCACTCTGAACATAATTTCTTTTCCATCAAGGCATCACTGACTGAAGACAACAGGTTCTTCATAAAGAGAGAGGACAATGGATAACTAGATGTTAATAGCTATACAAGTCCTCTTAGATTTTCCCAGCTTACCTTGAGAGCCAAACATGGTTTCACAAGAGGCTAACCTACAGGTATAAGCAAGAAAATAAATAAAAAAGAAAACGTAGAAGTAAAGTGAAAGAAAAACATGTAAGAAAAACAAGCAAGCAAGAAAACTAAAGCAAGTAAGCAAGAAAGCAAACATGCGAACCAAAATGCAAAGCAAAGCAACACAAAGAAGCAAACACTACTCCTACTCCTATGCTAAATAGTGCATGGGCCTACTTACTGAAGTGATATTTCCAATGCATCCATCGATGCAGTAGTTGGCACATGTTGGTGAATGCATGTCTCGCGAGAAGCATAGTCAAGTGAACCAACAAACATAAAACATACAATAATGAAAACCATCACGCTCTGAGTTCTAAAACATCCACAAAAAAGAAAAGAGTGAATGCACAAGACAAACATTCTATAGACTTAATGTGGTGCTATGACACACTGCATGCAGATGATAAACATGCACACTCTTTGTACTATGACATAGGAGAAAACCTGAGAAAGACCAACAACCTATGCTTTGCAAGCATGCTCGCTGTGTAAGATTCCTCTAAAGCTTGAGCCTCGAGTGTTTTGCAATTTTTTTATCAGAAGTGGAATTAACCTTAGGACAATGAGGGCTTGACATAACCATCAGCTCAGGCTGAAGTGCCTCGACAACTTGTGGGGTTTCCACTTCTTCGATAGATAGATCATCGGAGACCAGTTTCTTAGACAGATTAATAATGAGTGAATAAACATTGTGGTCATATGAAGTACAAAGATCATGATAACCAAGACCAGAAAATTCAGGTTGTTTGTCGACATCCTCATGATTTGATGAATCACACAGAGGGGTAAATGAGAATCAGGAATGTTCACCCTTTGCATTTCCAGAAAAAGTAGATGAAAAATCAAGTGGATGTTCAATGAAGAATTTTTCCTCTCCACTATCCAATGATGTACTGACATCCAGTGCATTCTGCAAATGATCAGAAGTATATGCATCCATGGATGGATTTACACAAGGAAAATCAAAGATAAAAAAATCACCAACGATGTTAGGAAAAAACGGAGGAGGTGCAAATAGAAGGAGATCATCCTTCACCGCGGGTTCATTCTTAGATGCTCGGTCATACTCTTCGGGAATGACAACGCAGGTTGGTTTTGAAACATCAACTCCGTCAATGGATAGATCCTCGTCCACAATAGGTGTAGAGTCCCGAACTAAAGAACACAAGACAATGCAATTCAGAGGGTTAGCAGAACACAAAGATGGATGTTAAGGTAACAAGTGTGTATGAAAACTCATGGGCTTCCCAACCAAATATGCTCAAATATTGAGAGTAGCGAGGGTGGGAGGATGTGACAATTGGATAGATGTGCGTGCATGTTCTCCCACATCACTTTTGTAGAAATTTCACTTGTAGAACAAACCGATATATGCAATGTCCTAAACATTAATACTTGTTCTACTTCTGCAAAACATTAAGCAGAAGCATAATCAAAATCATGAGCAACATCAAGTAGAAACATGCATAACTGATCAAGAGAAATAATCACACATAACACAAGATATATCCAGGGGAAAGCACTAGCA
>APFE030537328.1:0-19071 GCA_000404065.3 Pinus taeda | reverse complement strand
GTTTGTGCTACCAAGGAAGACCAGGATTGGACAGAGTGTTGGATATTCGTGGCTTTGTTGATGCAGACTGGGATGGAGATCTGGATCAGAGAAGATCTACAAGTGGGTATGTGTTTAAACTATTTGGAGGTGAAGTAAGTTGGATGATTAAGAAACAATCTGTAGTGGCACTATCAACTACAGAGGCAGAATACATGGCAGCCACTCATGCAAGCAAGGAAGTAGTTTGGTTGGAGATATTATGTTCAAGTATGGGGTTAGTATAGGCAGCTATAAGGATAGACTGTGACAGCCAAAGTGCAATTTTCTTGGCAAAGAACCCTTCTTATCATTCAAATACAAAGCACATTGATGTTCAATATCACTTTGTGAGGGATATGATAGAAGACAAAAAGTGTTGCTGGTAAAGGTGGACACTTTGAAGAATACTGCAGATGCATTGACAAAATCTGTGAGATTTGAGAAGTTCTCTTGGTGTAGAGAAACAATGGGCATTTCAGGGCTGGATAAATGATTAAGCTCTCTTGTGGCCCCCTGTGGAAAGAAAACAACAAGTGGGATAATGTTGTATTGTGTTATATTTTTGGACCCTATATTAGGTTGCGTGGACCTACCTATGCTTTTGTGCATGTTTTTTCGCACATGGTTTTGGACATGATGGTTTTTGGTCCATGGTTTTTGACGCAATGGTTTTCGGTCCATGGTATTGGATGCTTCAGCATGTATAAATATGTATTGTAACATTGAAAGGAAAATAATGAAAAATCAAGTTGTTAGTTCCGGTTTTGGGATCCAGGGGAAATCTCTGTGTATATGCGTTTTATGTGTTATGCTCTCGCATTGTTTATTTTCTGTGTTTTAGAATTCGTATGCAGGTAATTTTTGTACGGGGTTAAAATCTACATAGTGGCCAAATATGGTCGAGTTTATACTCGTTTGACTCGAAATATCGAGCTGAACGCAGTGGTGATGTCCATTTTCTTATTTGAGACTTTGTTTTCGAGCTCATACTTGTAATAGAAATTTGAAGAAAAAATAAAGAGGTCAACGCTGGAAGCGAAAGGACCAGGAGATGTAGCCAAAAAGTCTGGTGAACTTTTTTTATTAAATTTGACTGCGTTTATGTGTTTGAAGGTGTTTTCAAATTGTTTATGTGTTTATTTTGTTCACAATATTTTCGATCCGTTGCACTAAGTAACATAAGAAAATTCACACATAGTCTATAATACCTTTTTCATTAACAGATCATTCTGCCTTTATTCTTTGTCCTTTCTGTACACACACCGAATCGATGTCCATACTAGACAAGAACCCAATGCCTTCTCTTCTCTTTAATCACATATACACACTGGTTTGGTTTGCTAAACCTAGAAAGCACCCAATGTCTTCTCTTCTCTTTAACCACGCATAAACACTCCTTTGGTTTTCCAAACCCTAAAAGCACCCAATGCCTTCTATTCAAAGCAACAAGGGAATTGAAAGACTAAATTGCCTCCTCCCTCAATATCAACAAGGGCATCTAGAGACTAAATTACCTCAACCCTTAATATCAACAATAAGGGAATCCAAAGACTAAACCACCTAAACCTTCTGTATCAACAACAAGGGAATTCACAGACTAAACTGCCTCAAACCTCAATATCAACAACAAGGGCATAAAATGACTAAATTATGTCAACCCTTAATATCAACAACAAGGGCATCTAGATACCAAACTCCCTCAACCCTCAATATCAACAACAAGGGAATCTAGAGATTAAATTGCCTCAACCGTCAATATCAACAACAAGAGAATCTAGAGGCTAAACCGCTTCAACCCTCAATATCAACAACAAGGGCCCAGATAGTTCCATACATGTATGTCCCATCACATTGTACAACACATACACATACATAATGTATACACAACACATACACGTACACCCAATGTACAAAATGACACATTGATTCAAATTTAAATAGGAATGCAAAAAATTATAGATATAATCATAAATACAAAGATGCAGTAGAAATAACACTTCATTTAATTAATATCAAATACTGAAATATGATTACAAACAGAATGGAAATAAGACTTGCTCGGGCAATGGTAGCTTATCTCTGAGAAGAGGTGTTGCGGCTACATACCTTTGAACTATGTTACAATGAGGCTCAAAGGCCTATTTATTAGTAATAAATAATGGGAAACCCTAAACATCCAAAAACCTAACCTTAGGAGATGAAGTGCCAAACTATGGGCCCTGTTTGGGTAAATTGGTACATCAACTTCTTGGGATCGTAACTTTGGGATACGATCTCTGTTTGATGCACACAATACCTCGTTAGAAATATCTATTCGAGAACTACAAATTTCAAGTGGACAACATTTAACATGTGCCCATGTTGGCCCTGATTTTCCCAAAAAGCATCGTTTAGGGCCTCAAAACGGCTCTGGAAGTTCAAGACCCAAAAAGCTGCCAAAAATAATAAACTGTGCTATAATTAAGGAAACTGAAAAAGTGAAAGAGACAGTGGTGGGGGTCCAAGTGGAATAGGTAGGTGACTACCAACATCCACCTGGATCACACATGCACCTACACTCGGCGGACAACACCACCTATACATCTAAACCCAGTTTACAACACAATACATATACATACACACCGTATAGTACAACAAATACACATGTCGCGACAAAAAGACTACACAATACCACATAGACAAAACACAACATGTACAACATGTACTCAACACCACCTGCACAACGTGTGCACAATACGACATGTACACAACACCACATGCACACAACTCCATATGTACACAACACCGCATATAAAACATGTACACAACACTGCATATACAACATGCACACAACACCATATGTGCACAACACCGCATATGCAACATGCACACAATACCATATATACGCAACACCACATATGCAACATGCACACAACACCAATACTGTACATTTGAAGACCACATTGTCTTTACCAAGCAACCTTGCTTCTAGTGTCTTTCCACTATCCATGCTTATCCCAACATGTTGTAGATCACATTTCTTTCATTCCACTGATGTATCCCTCAACATTACCTACCATAACATAGACATAAGAATAATAGGGACACATAATATCAATTCATATCTACACGATATGAATCTCATAGATCTGTCTGGACTACTTTGCCCACTTGATTCCTCATAAACCAGGAACCTCTTCATAACATTCACCTGCACAAGCAATCATTCTTCTACAAGCATGATCCTTGATGATCTTGTTAGACAACATCATACAAACATACATATTTACATATAAACACTAGCATAAAACAATCATGATCCCTAAATACCCTATCAGACAATGACATACATACATACATGTATACATATATAAACATCAACATAATCGTGATCACAACATAATCACAAGATATCGTAAGGTCAAGGTTAAGAGAACTCCCTTTATCGTGCACAACATTGAGAACAATAGCTCCCAACACACCCAAGGCATATGGCACCTCAAATCCATTTACATTACCTTACCATATTACCTTTCTCATGAACGTTCTGCCACTGTCCATTTACCCTAGTGGATCTAACCAATCTGAATAATTGTCATATTCTTGTCTTCAGTTTCCCTTATACATGAACCGAATTCATCTGGGTCTTACATTACTTGTTGGGTTCCATTCAGCTCTCCCCGAGATCCATTAACTTTCCTCTTCCCCAACCAATTCGCAATACCCTAAAAAAATAAAAGGAAAGAACAACAAACAAACAAGAAGAAAACCATGAAAAACTAATAGCAATATGACATCACAAACAAAGTGACATTTCCATGCACCTGACATAAACAAAACTGCAAATAAAATGCAAACAAATCACAAAGCACCGAAAGCACAAAACTTTCAACATACACCATCACTCAATCCCCATGGGTTCCCAATTCTTCCAAGGGAAAGCTCAGCCTACACCTTCTTCAATGTTTCATGGCAATCTCTTTGCCATGCAATTCCCTGCATCATACTGCCATAAAACATAATTGTTAGTGCATAAATAAACATATAGATATACCAGTTACCTTACCTTGTTTTACCTAGCATGTTAACAAGTAACTGAACATGTACATATATCATTTGTCAAGGGACTCTGATTCCTTGATGGATCCAACCATAACTAGAAACCAACTGTTATACCTGTCAAATACATGTTCATGAATACAAATAAAATCAAGGTTAAGAAGACTTCTTGTATTCATGCAAAGCACACATTCATTTTGAATTGTGGTTCCAAACATAGCCAAAGGAATTCTCACCCAATTCCTTGCTGCAATTGAGTTTTATTATGTGTTATCACATCACCCAGATGTTATTTATATAAACAAATTAAATGTTACCTTTCCATGCTAATACCAAACATGTTGCCCTGCAACCATTCACACGTGCTAATAACATGTTCCAAAGATCAAGACATCATGTTTATTAATTTGAAATCAACCTTTACCAAGACTAACAACCATGTCATAATCAACTCACAGTCATTAGTTATAATGCTACAACTATCACCCACTTTCACTCAAGTGCATATTAGTTGTCTCAACACCTATTGTGTTAGTACAACCGCCTTAAAAAAATCTCATTCCTTCACACAATCTTATATACACATACTCATATCACACAATTAATAAAAATTCAAAAAACCTGTAAAATACCAAACCAAATAGACAAAATAATCAACCTCATACCTCAATGTATCTCAGGGGAGGCTATCACATCTGCACAAGTTAGTCCAGTTTAGTACGACGCAATATCATAAATATATCGACTCATACCTCAATAACATAACCATGACCCTCTACACAAGATGATATAGATTAGCACGATACATATAACATCAATATCTTAAGTGCAATGACCATACACATCATGCAAATGACTTCAATGCATATAACAACAAATTAACTACCACGCATGACTATCTGAAGCATGTGCATATAACCACACTGATTAACTAGCATCTATCATGGATATGACCACAACAACAATAGAATGGTAGACATGTATATAACCATAATGCATATAACAACCATTAACCATCATACCCGCATGTTGTTTTGGAGAATTTGGTATCTACGGATAAATACTAATTCCCTAGATAAGTAGCCATATCTAGAACAACCGTATAAAGTATTTTAGTCTTTTCCTATAAGCAATAGATAAGATGAGAAGAGAAGAAGACCTACTTGTAGTTCCGCTTTCCTCTTGTCTCCTTTGTATCGATCCTGTCGCTCCTTCCTGTACTTAATACGCTTGAGAAGTACCTATAAGCACAAATAGAAAAAAAAGAATCGATCAAAGCAAAAGATCTATTGAATATAAGTGAGTGGAATTAGATACATTTCACACATATAAGCATTATAAGACAATACAAACATATGGGAGAAAGGTTCAAACACTTTATTGAATAGAAGAAGGAATTACAACCATTGTGTCTGATTCAAAGTCATTCCTCCAGCTTGGATCCCATCTGCATCACATAAAAATCCTGACAAACTTGTAGCATTACAATACTTGCTTCAAAGCCAATTCTCATAGCAAAATTATCTCCTTACAATTCAACATAATCTAGCCCCTGATCACTTAGATGAGTGGTCAATTTATAGGGAGATTAAGGAGGTTTTGTCATAAATGGTGGTATTGAATGGCCTTCCATACTTAGAATTAGTTCCATGGAGGAAGGGATGAGAGGATAGGATGCATCTTAGCTCATTCCTCATCCATTTTCGAGCTCATAGGAGTTTATAAGTGAGGGAACCTTCTAGATGACTCCAAAAGATAAGAATATTCCCCAAACCCTATGTGAATTTCACTCAAACTCGCCCAACGCAGGTGAAAGGAAGCCTAAGTGCTCTGTAGAGCACCCTGGCATGGACTTAATTGCTTTGCAGTGTACCCTTACATGGGCCTACCTGCACTGGTCCCTCTAGAGGCCATTTCTGGATGTCTTCAAGTCATGAAACTGTCTGGGAAGGAGGCATTCAAAGGGGTGACTTGTTTAGGGCATGTAGAAACTTAAATTAGGGTTTGATGATCCCTAAAACACTGATATGGATGATGGGATTGATGTGCCCAAATGGATCTGTAACACATGCCCAGTGTACAAACCTATGTGATGATATGGTCTTACCCTAAGGTCTAGTGCTGCGACCTCACTCTAATAATTCGCAACTCCTACTCCATCTCAGCCAACATATCAACCTCATATCATACCAACAACATAATGTTGACACAAACTACATAATTACCACCACGATGCATGTCTAACCTACTATGCATGCATAACCATAGCTATGACAATGCATGCATAACAACATGTAGCTAGTCCATCCAGTCCAAGTATTTGAACCATGCTCTAATACCATTTTGTAATGCCCCCGCCCAACATTTACCCAGTTTCATTGTTACTATGACATGAGAGAAAGAGTTACTATGACATGAATCGACCTCCAAGCTTTAGTTATGGAAGTGGGGCCAACAACTGAGACTTACTGACCACCAACTGGCATCCTACAGGGCTTATAGGACACTCAGGGGCCAAAGAACTACCCTAGGTGACCAAACCCTAAGCTAGATAGATTTTTCAATGAACTAGACTCCCAACTACATGCACAAGCCTACATCAGTGTGGTTGTGACCCTCCAACCACATGCACAACATCGCCTCCATGCGGTTGTAGTCTAGATTCTCTAGTTCAGAGGGTGTGGTGCCGAGATTTGAGCCACAATTCTAAGCCAATCTCTAGACCACTCCACAAAACTTTCTAATACTTTCCAGAACGATAAATTACTTGAAGATAATGTTGTTCATACAAAAATTAAACAAGTAATTGACCTAACCAGGCCTAACCATGATAGTCATTTCGTCAAACATATGGTGAACATGTAATCTATAGGTCATGAATGCATATCTGAACATATGTGTTTGAAACTTATATGAGAATCACCAAGGATGTCTAATTCCCTCTCATAATAGCTTCAATAACACTTGTTATCCCATGCATTGATTAACCATCAAATACTTATTAAATCCCGAATAAGACATAACTAGAATACATTGCAAATCCATGCTTATAACCAACATACAACAATATTATTAACCATGAAAAAACAACCATCAAATCACCATAATAACAAGTACAAGTGCTCATAGATTATAGTAAGAAAATAGGTCCTATTAACTTATGCAAAGGCCAACCAAGTTAGGGACTTCCACGTACCACCCGACCATAGATTGGGGAAAACCAAATCTTTCTTTCATCCAATCACCCCAATGCCATATTCCAAGCATGAATGTGGGATCTCAAGACATAAAAAACTAGGGTTTCCTGGAGATTAAACCACTTCCACCCTTAGGCTACTCCGACCTTGCCAAAGCCGGTTAAGAGATCGCAAAGCCCAAAACAAGCTTGTATGCCTCAAAGTTTCTTCATCATTACCTCGAGGAATTTTCCTGTCTCCACCCACATGTTGAGGGATTCATGGAGATTAAAACACCTCCACCCCCAACCCTTGAAAGTTTTCCTGAGACCACCTCATTTGGTTCTAAAACCTTCCGAAAATATAAATCTCAACTAGAAAAGGATCGCATCACACCATGGTTATTTAGAAATGGCAAGGCAAGGCTGAAACCATTGTCAAACCAAGTAAAACCCATGATAATGACAACAAATGAACCAAATAAACAAATTCATGTACCATGCATTCACACCTTAACTAGGAAATCATGCTTGCAACTTGTTATCTGCAAAATCCTCCTATTGAATATGCTTGATCCACCCTTTCTTCTTGTCCTTTGCTTTTCCTTGTCCTTCCTTTTCCTTCCTTTATTTTCTTTCCTTCTCCTCTTGGTGTTATTCTCTCTCTCTTTGAAACTAATTCCAAAGAAAAACTGACAAAGGTTGTGAATTGATCCTCAGAAGCCTTTTTATCATTGAGGTCTCTATTTTCTTCATTTTCCTCCAATTCCCTCTCATGCAAACATGTGACCTTTCATCTCCCTTTTCTCCTATTTTCCTTTATTTTCATAAATAAATGCTAATTATTGCCTCTTTTCCTTTGCCAATGCATTTTCCAATTTCTTAACCATAAATAAACCAAAAGTGACACCCACTAGGATGTTTTTCCCACCATTCAACTTGGAATATGTGTCCCATGACCTTGGTCTTATTTTGCCTTTATTATCGTTTATTACATGGAATTTTAACCTAGGGCTGTTACGCCTATGGAATTTGACAATGCAAAAACAAAAGTGAATGCAAGAATGATATTTGATGCACTAGAAAAAATATGGAACATGATGAGAGAGATGTATTTGAAAGTTTTCTTGAAAAAATAGGTATAAGCAAATCTGATTACAACCATGCAATTCAATGTCCTTTGAAACAAAGAAACAATTATATTGAAAAGACAACCAATAGACATATGAATTAATATCTTTGCTTGACATGTTCCATTAATATGGGGTGCAAATATTGATCCCAATTTGTTCTTGACTCATATGCTACAACTACTTATTGTAGTTAATATATGCCCAAAGCTAGATAAAATAATGACGTCGATGTTTAAATGTGTATGAAGTGAATGTCAAAAAAATGATGGTGATATCATAGAAACAATTTCAAGACTGGGCAACGATTTATTTGACTTACAACAAATGTTTGTAAGAAAAAAGTGAATCCATACAGGTTGGTTCATTTGAAAAAAATGTGGAAGAACCTATGATTTGTTTTTTTATCAAATTGTGGTCTGCAATTTCCCTGATGATGGAGTCACCTAGTAAGTCCGAAACGTTGGATAAAAAACAAATCACAGGTTCTTCCACGTTTTGTTCAAAACATATGTTTGTGCATCAATATGTGTATATAGTGTTGGCATTGCCATTGAATACTAGTTCCAGAAAATGTATATTTATTAATACTTCAACAATAGATGATCAAATGTTTTTACTTAAAAAACAAAAGAGTTGAAGCGTGAACGAGATGATTTAGAATACATAGCAAGTTTATCAATTATTGACCACTATATGCAATGAATGGTAAACATTGAAGATGTATGCTTAGTAGAATTTGGATCTTGTTGTACACTACAACGAAGGAAAAGAGGAGGCGCTGAGAACCATACATCATAAGATACATAAAATATAATAAACATATTGATCCTAATAAGAATTAAAAATAAAAGTTAATGTTATATGTCTCATATAGTATTGACGAGAACAATTTTAAGGAACAAAATCCACTTGAGAAAATGCATATTTATTTTTTAAAGAAATTATAAAATGCAATGAAGAAAAGTTCACGGACGAAACAATTACAACATGGACTGATATTGATAACATAACAACTGAGATTGAAAATAGAGAGAGCGAATTGTTTGAAAGAGATATACCTACATATGAAGAAATAGATAATGAAAAATGTCATAAGGAATACAATATCGAACCCGATTTTGTATATTTACAAAAGGCTAGAAATGCAAAATCAATAGTTGAGAGACCTTTTCAACTTGTAAAACAACCACATATGCTAGAAGAAATATAATTCTATAAAACCATGAGAATGCTCAACCCAAAATAAGAAAAAATAGTGATTGAGAAAAAAAAATCCAGATCAACCATTGTATGTA
This sequence comes from Pinus taeda, assembly GCA_000404065.3. NCBI lineage: Eukaryota > Viridiplantae > Streptophyta > Pinopsida > Pinales > Pinaceae > Pinus > Pinus taeda. The sequence continues at coordinate 9,409 of APFE030537328.1, read as the reverse complement.
CTTGTAACAGGTGGTGCAGGTGTTGGAAAAATATTGACTGTTATAGAATTATTCCAATCTCTAATTCGCTTGTACAATAAAATATTGAAATATGAACCAACTAATCTTAAAGGAATCATAACATCATATATAGGGAAGGCATCGTTCAATGCGGGTGGTATAACGTTTCATTCTGCATTTCATTTACCATTTAACAAATCAAAATATCTTTCGCTTAACGGGAAAAAAATAGACACATTGGCAAAGCAGTGCAAACAACTTCGTGTTATGCTTATTAATGAGGAGTATTTGATAGGTTCAACATTATTATACCAAGTTGACAAGTGTTTATTAATAAAGCATACTTAGTTTACTTATTTTGGAAATATTGTTGTACTAGTTTCATGTGACTTGTTCCAAGCACAACCGATCAAATATTCTCTAATTTTTGAGTAACCAATTTTAGAAAAGAAAAAGAAAACATACTATTTCTGGAAGGAAAAAGTGAAATGCTATGAATTACATACCAAATTACATAAAAAAGACAACAATTTCGTTGAAATCCTTAATAGAATGCGAGTGAATCAACAATCTAATGAAGAGATATAATATATAAATGATAAGTGCTATAGACCTACTCCACTAGATCCATTGTATCCATATCTATTTTACAGGAACAAGGATGTATAGAATCATAACGATAAAATGTTGTTGCATGTAAAGGAAGAGCTAATAATTCTTGATGCGATTGAAGAATATGACAATAAGGAAATATGCTATGTATCATATGGCAAAACATGAGATTACCATCAAGAATCCTTATCAAATGCATTGTTGTCATTGAGTTATATGTATGAAACAATAATACAGAGGATGGCCTTGTTAATGGAGCGGATGGAATATGCAGAAAATAATGAAAATGTTGATGTGTTATGGATAGATTTTGTAAATACATAAATTGGTAAACTGCAAAGAGACAAGTATCATGAACTATATGAAAAAAACATTTCATCGAATTGGACTCCAATATTAAGTGTTGCAAAACCATTGACATGTCATAGAAAGAGCTTTAGAACTATAGTGCAGAAACGATTTCCGATACAACTAGCTTGTGCTAGAACAATTCATTGATCATAGGGTTTAACGTTGAAAGGACTTGCATTTGATTCGAGTGGCATATCGACACATGGAATAGTTTACATAGCATTATCACATGTTAGAACCATGGAATCGTTGTATCTTCTTCAAAAACTAACAAAAAGGAACTTTTGTGTGAATAAGAAAATATTAGAAGAAACAAAATGCTTAAGAACTGAAGCGTCATGGAAATCAGAATACATAGACAAGTCGGTAACATATGCAAATACTGTAACAAATGCAACTTTGAATACACAAAGTATACATTGTCATGTAAATGACATTGTGCGTGATGAAGATCTAATGAATGCTATGATTCTTTGTATTCACAAAACACATCTAAATTTTCCATCGCCAAATACTGAATTTTGCAAATTCAATCTAAACTTATCAAATTATCTTCATTGGTACTTACTTGCATACATGAAAACATAGAAATCATATCAAAAAAATAAATCAATAACATAATCGAACTTGTTTTGTCCAAAGTATACTTCCAATGCCGAAAATGCATAATAAATGTATATGTTGCACCACTTGTATCTGTTTCAACAATCATTGAAGCAATAGGAATAACAAAGGCACAATTCACACCTTGTGATTACATTTTTATAGTTATTGGAGATTTCAATATTGACATCAGTTCAAATAACAAACAAAGTAAACAATTATTATTTTACATGCGCTCTGAAGAATTTTTTTCCCATGGAAAAAGTCGTAATTTCTATTAATATTAAGAAATTACATTCTGTAGATGCCTGAGCATATGCATATTGAGGCAAGTAGCCTCCCGAAACATGAACATCAACAAAAAACATGTACAGTGTGCAAAATTCTCCGCGCAGGGAGGTCATGACAACAGTCGGTAGCAGCTATATCCTAAGACAAAAGTAGCTGCCTGTGACAAAAAGATAGCCTATACTCTCCACACAGGGAGGTCTCCTGGCTTCCAAGATTTGAACGGAAATATTTTGAAACTGATTTAGCTGTCAAAATCTTTCCTGTGAAGCTCATATAAGCTATATAGGGCTGTATATATAAAGGAAGTAGTAACTGTTTAGAACCATAATATGCCAGAAAAGTAAATAAAGTAAAAGGAGTGTGATGAAGATGGTTATGTCTCCTATAGTGCGAGTGGATCTATAAGCGGTCTATGGTAAAATTGATGAAAGATTCCATCAACCTCTTCCTGGATCAGCCAGTTCTCTTTCTGCCTATGCACTGCCTCCTTTGATAAGAAGTCGGCCCCTGTGTTGCACTCCCTGTAAATATGATGATAGACAAAATTGTCAAAAGCTGATGTAAGTCTGAGGGCCTCATCCAATATGTGTCTCAAAGAAAAAGCAGAGTAGTGAGATGTTCTGTTGAGCCAATTGCAAACAAGTTTGGAATCCCCAAACAGTTGGAGATGGGAGCAGTGTTTCTCAAGGGCGAAGTGAATGAGATGTTTGGCTGTGGATAGCTCCGCAAAATTATTTGTGCCTCTGCCAAGTTTCATTTGGATCTTAAAATAGTGGCCTTCCCTCAGGTAAAGTAAGGCCCCCCCTCCACAACCCTCATCTTGGGATGAGCCATCAAACTAAGCCCAGGGGTGAGATTTATCAATGAGTTCAGGATGGATGGTCCTGGGGGGAGGCTGGGTGGAGTCCTCAGGTAAAAGGTTGAAATCAGCAAGGATAAGGGGACCAATGGAGTGCCAATGGGGGTCCTTATTGTCGAAGATGGCTCGGTTCCTCGCCGTCTAGAAAGCCCATCACATGAAGAGAGGCAAATTCCTGTCTTTTCCTTTGTGCCTTTCTAACCAATCCAGCCAGGCCTCCATGATGGATCTCCCTTGCCATCGATGGAGGGTGGGGGAGGAAGCCATAATGTGGTTCCATTGCTCGATGATGATGGGGCAATGCAGGAATAAGTGATCCGCGTTTTCCTCGCTGTTCCTGCAGAGGTGATACCAGAAAGGCCCATGGAAAGTGCGCTTCATCAAGTTTGAGCCAGTGGGGATTTTGTTGAAAAGGATGGTCCAAAAAAGCATTCGCGTTCTGGGGGCTGCTTTGAGTTTCCATAGAGTTTTCCACCATTTCTGTACCTGCTCTGGCCTTCATGCTCCATGAGTTTCAGGTAACCTTCCTTGGGAGAGTATTTCCCATTTTTTGCACATGCCCACACTATCTCGTCCTCCCCTTCTTTTATCCCGATATGTGCTTGTGTGAGAGCCTCGGTGAAGCCCTCCCAAGTCTGATGCCAAAGTCCTGGGATGTGGAGGTCGTTGCGCTTTGAACAATTATAATAAGTAACAAGAAATGTTGTTTTCGAGAATAAGACAATTATTGATCACATTTGGTCAAATTTTCCTATTCAACAATGTCATGTTCATATTTCACATTCATACTAGAGTGATTGTGATGCAGTTCATGCTTGGCTACACTTTGTGTGATTCTAATCTTGCATAAGCTATGCAATTTGTTTTGAAGCAGTAAAGTTCACTCGCAATTATAAATGTAATACAACAATTTTTGTAAATCTTAGCTATTTCATATAGGTTGAAATGATACATTTGTTTGTTTATTCTCATGCAGAGTGAAAAATGGATAAATAATTAATTTAACTGTTACAAGGTGATAACGACTATAAATTGTAGGAATCGTATATACTTTCGAGGTATGAGTATTCTTAAATCTTTAAGCATTTATTTTTTTTAATATACTTTTTTCAATGTTTGATAAGATTTGTTAATGGTATTATCATAACTTTTGCTAATTTTTTGTTGCACAAGTGTAGAAGTTGCGAAAGATGCACAATTGTTGTGTGAAATGTGAGAATTTGTGGAAGTGCTACTGTCTTTTTTGCATGTTCCTTCCCCTATACATATTTTCCGCTTTGCACATTTTCTTTGCATACTTCCATCATTTTTTTGTTCCTTCATTCATTGATGAACTATTTTTAAATGCGATTAATTTTTGAACTAAGCCTTATTTAGGGATGACTTGCCTTGATCAAATTGATAATATATTATGTGTTTGTGAACAAAAACGAGATATGGTTAACAAATAAGAGAGTAGAACAATTTGCAATGACTAGCCAAAGTTGCATGCATCTTTGAACTTTTTCAAATCTGTGTGTCAGGTTATTTGTAAATAAAATTTGACAATGACATAGTAGTGGGGACCAACCAAGCAATCAAATCGCTTCATAGTAGACATAACTGATCACATCTTTTGCAATTAGATTTATCATCATCACAAATAATTCATACTAATGTAGAAGCAATCTGCGCAATAAATGGATGAGATGGTTTTAGAATTTTGAGATTTATTTGTACTAGTTTCCGGAAACGTTAGCTTTGGTATCTTCAATTGCTATTTATTTAAAATGCCATGTATGACAGATTTCACACTTGAAATAGTAACAATTGATTTCACACTTGTAGTTGTAACAACTGGTGATTATATAGAGAACTAGAAAATTGTGCAATTAATCGAAATTAAGAAAATTATTGATTAAGAAAGTGTTTTCGGGTTCATAATGGACATGGATAGTAGAAGAAGAAAATAATCTATTTACATTGATATGATTAAGTCACTTGCTTCTATCGATTAGAAGTTTCACTATTTGATTGCGTATGAGCGATATGTGAATCTGCCAACAAAAGAGAAGAACAACAATAAGATTTGGAATAGTAGAATGGCGAATGTTGCATGTGTGCCATAAGTTTTTGATTTCATGGAAATCGTTCATTTGTGCAGAAACAATTTTGATTCAAGAACAAGAAAAATTGTGCTACCAGTGAGAAAGATTCCTCTGAATCTGAAGGCATTTAGATGGATATTCAAGCTACCAGAAACTGCGCTTAAGATTGTCGAAAGAAAATAGTTTCGCAAAGTCAAAGGCACGAGAGACTAATATTATTGGAGATGTCATTCGCAAAATTGTCAAGCTCCTTCAAATCTTTCCGTTCTAGATATTTCTTTATTTAAACAACTTTTTATTACTTTTGTTAGCTCTATGCACGCATGATGGGCCAAGAAACTACAACAAATGTTACAAAATGCATCATCTATATGCTTTACCACACATGCAAAAAATATTGCATATTCAACTAGGATGATTACTAATGAATTAGATTTTCAGTTAGTCAATTTATCCAGGACCAATAGGTTCTTCATGATGTCATATCTGATAACAACTTTCATGTCTAGCCTTGTCTTTCACAACTAGACATATAATCCTTAATTCAATGTGAATCGAGAACCAATGTAGTTATGATATCATATACCATGAAAGCATAATGCTGCTTTAAATTTTTGTCTAATTCAAGGTATCTTTGTAAATCAAGTCAATTGCATGAAAATTACTCAAGAACCTCATCAAATATCTACACAAGCGTAGGTTTTCCTATGGGGAAAAGGTATGCATGAAGAAATAGAAAGTAATACACTAATTCGAATTTATGCATTTCAAGGTAAGCCATATTATTGCCAATTTTTTTTATAGATAGGTATTTTGTTGTTGAAGTCTATAGGAAACACCGTGACTAGCTAGTTATATTTGAAAGCAAAAAGAAAAGACAATTTATATCTTTTCCATTTGTAAATCAAGTCAATTGCATGATAATTACACAAGAACCTGGTCAAATATCTACACAAGTGTAGGTTTTCCTATGGGGAAAAGGTATGCATGAAGAAAGAGAAAGTAATACACTAATTCGAATTTATGGATTTCAAGGTAAGCCATTATTGTTGCCATTTTTTTTTATAGATAGGTATTTTGTTGTTGAAGTCTATAGGAAACACCGTGACTAGCTAGTTATATTTGAAAGCAAAAAGAAAAGACAATTTATATCTTTGCCATTTATCGTTGGAAAATCATAGTGAAGAATGCATCTCATTTTGTAGAGCTTGCAGAGACTTTACATCCTTTTAACTTAGGGGAAGATGAATCCATTAAAGCATTGATAAGGAGGGGCTATTTAGCACACACCTAGAAACTATTGGGTACGAGAACTTGTCTCCACAAGTTAGAGAGCAAAGCGAGGAAAGTCAAAATGCATCAACAAAAAATCAAGGGTTAGTCATAAATGTTGAAGAAATTATTGAAGAATCAAGCATTGGTACTTCTGCAGAGCAACCTGTACATTCCAAAAATGACACTCATGTGATTTCATCCGCAAGTAAAAAAAAGAGAAAAGATACTACAAATACAAAACTAGTTCACGCAATGCTATCATGTAGCGGAAATGATAAAGAGGCTGATCAAAGATTCACTCCAGAAAGAGCGTATATGGTTGAATAAGCCAAATCCATAACCCCTGTGAAAACATGAAGCATTGATGGAGCTATAGATTTAGAAGTTGACAATGCTATGCCACATGATTAGGTTAATGATTGTTTAACAGAAAATCATAATACAATGCAACAAATTGCTGAAGAATTTACTACTTTTGATGACCGTTCTGTCACATTGCAAAATGTAAAGTATGATAGGGGCAGTAAAAATTTGAAGATAAAAAAATTGAAGGTTCGTAACATAAAGGTTATTGATCAAATAGAAATGTATGTTGATCTCTCTGTAGTTGGAGCCACATAGCTCATGAAATTACATCAAGCTACCAATGATGTAATTGCATAGTCTGTTAGCCAACAAGAAGCATAAAACCTAAGACTGAAAACAAGAATATAATTCCTAGAAGATGCTCTAAATTTGGGTCCTTTGTTGATGACTCCATTGGAAATACAGACAACACCGTTGATAATTTCTACCCTAACAGATCACATAGATTTGATAAACCTATCAATCTACTTAATGCAGAAAACGTATATTATCAGTAATACATGCGAATGATTGCAAATTATTGAACATGCATAACAAACAAATTTCGATTTAGAGCATTTGGTACAAATAACTAAATCATTTTTTGAGTGCATTGAACATAATCTCAAAGGAGATAAGTATTTTTTAAACAATGACTTACATGCTTTTAGCTACAGACTTTATTTACTTTTTGATCTAGAGAAAAAAGAGGGAGGAATTGCCGAATGTTAATCAAATGAAGAAAATCAAAGGTGCATGGTATTAAAGAATCAAAAGACTAGAGAACATTATTTTTGCATGTGAAAACAAAGGAAATCAAAGGGAAAATGCTTATGTCAAGGCTATATAGATTATGCAAGATCTAAACAGTCCACACATCACATGCGACTTTGGATTAATTTTGGGACAAACATTGACAATTGAATTGGATAAGCTAGAACAGTCAAAGGCAATAGAATTCGATAGTATAACTGATTTTAGCACAAAGGAAATTAGTGAATGACTAATTAGTTTTGTTAATGTTAATGAACATAACTCTTCTTTAGCTGCATAATTGCAAGAAGAAGCTAGAGAATTTGAGGGGATATTCAATCAATGTGTCAAATTAGAAATTACAGTTGCTCCTTTGAAAGATTACATCTAGGCCAAGCTAAAGAAATTCCTTGAATAAATCGAAAATATGAAAAATAATTAATAGTTAATAGAAAAGATTTCAGTGATAATCAGATCCAAATTAATTCGTTGACGCGTTTCGAACCAGCAAGTGTGGTTCATTGTCAAGAAAAGATGAAGAACCAAACCATAGCAACAAAATAAATAGAGAGACCTGTAGAGCCTCTAACTTACACCTCATCATCCACTATTACCTACTGTTTTTCATCACTTACCTCTCTCTTTTGCCTCATTCTCAATGTAAAACCACCCAGATCATTACATTAGATGTCATTAAGCATGATCAAATGAGCTTTGCTAATGTGTGACTGTTTTGTTTAGATTTTGACATATTTACAGGCATTCCGCAGCCATCTGCTGATTCCGTAGCCATCTGGTGATTTCGCAGCCATCTAATGATTCCGCAGCCTTTTTGTTAATCTCAAGGTTCCACGTGTCATTTTGCCAAATGAGCCACATGGGCACTTAGGAATCAAGGTGCTCGAGGTTCCTGTGCTATTGGTTCAGCCATCCACGTCATCTGTCACCTCCGGTCAAACAAGGGTCAAGTTACGGTCAACAAAGGCAGCTTAACGGTGATGCGTAAGCTGTTGGGTCACGTCAGTCCAAACGGTGACTTGTCCGTGTTACGCAGGTTGTGGGGGACATAATCCAACTTTGGATTCAATGCCCATAACGACCAGAACCTCCAGCTCATCCACGCAGGCTTATGACGTGTTAATTGAACCTTAATTACGCATGACAGTTAGTTATTTTTCAGTTTTAGATGTACGCATTAGGATATCTTTCAGATGCCTATAAAAACTTGCGTCTGCGTACGCTTATATAACTTTTTAATTGCTGTGTTTTTATGAACTTGTTATAATTTTAGTGCATTCCAAGGCTCTGTTTTAATAGTGTTGTTCTAGCACTCTTGACTGTAATTTTCTGCACATGGAGTAATAGAAGCAGTGCTATTCTGAAGTTTTCAATACCTTGAGTCTTCTTTGGGTTATATGAATGGAGGGCCCCTGTTCATGTTAGCCTTGAACAATATTTTATGTTCAACATTTCCTTATTTCTATTCAGCATTTCCTTTTCTTGATACATGTACAGTGTAATTCACTTTCATGTTATTTCATTTCCAGCCTTTATTTTAAGCTGATCAGAATTGTTCTTTTGCAGGTTTTTAACCCGGGATTGCTTGTGTGTTATGTATTTGCTTTATGTCTAGTGGTAGTTTCAGTTAACAGATTCAAAGTTGTTGTTTTACTTTATTTTCATAGCTGATTTTTAGTTTTATTTCTCAAATCTGTCTGATAACATATGAATGGTCTCTTTATTATAAATTGTCTATCTTTTAGAGATCAGAATACTAATAACTTGCAGCTGACTTTGGGTACTTTTTAGACTAATCTTTAAACTACTTTCTAATCGTGTCTTACACAGTACTATGTGTTAGAGGCAGAGAGTTAGAAAGAGCAAAACATATAACTAGTCTTTAAAGTAGATTTTTCTCATTTTTATCATTTCTTAGACTTATCTTTAGCTACTTCCTAATCGTGTCTTACACATTACTATGTGTTAGAGGCAGAGATTTAGGAAGAGATAAACATTATCATTGGTCTTTTAAGTGATTTTCTTACCTTTTATTTGCAGCAGCATGAATGGTGTCTAATGCCATTAGAAAGTGGTTCTTTACTTTCAGTTCATTTTAATTCATTTATTTCTTTCAAGTTTTCTTTTTCAGCAAGTAGTTAGAAACCACTAATCACACACTTTCACTTATCTAGAATTCACCTTACACACACCATCACCCATCTGTTTATAAATA
>APFE030537323.1:379916-398810 GCA_000404065.3 Pinus taeda | reverse complement strand
CCAGATCCCAAGCCTCATTTTTGTGCAAAGATGCCATTTCATCAACCATGGCCTCTTTCCAGAGTTTTCCATCCTATGAATCCACTGCATCCTTCACAGTTCTAGGATCATCATCAGTAACAGAAAAAGTAAAATTTGAATAGAAAGCAGATGGACTATACCTTTCTGTCTGCCTTATTTCTCGAACCGATCTTCTCACAGCCGGAGTTTGTGGCTCTTCATCTTTTGATTCCTCCTCTGCTACAGAGTCTAATTCTTCCTCCTTTAGTTCAAAGTCTATCTTCACAGGTTCCTTTGGTTGGACTTCATGTTTAATAACATCTTTCGCCTCTTTGAACACCACATCTTGACTGTACACAACCTTTCGTGTGACTGGGTTCCAAAGCTTATAACCCTTTAAACCATCCTTATACCCAAAAAAGATGCAATTTTCAGATTTACTATCCAACTTGGTTCATTTCTCCTTTGGACATGTACATATGCATCACATCCAAATACCTTAAGATGTGAAAGAGAGGGTTTCTTACCAGTCCATACTTCTTATGGAGTCTTATCCTCCAACGCTGATGAAGGTGACCTATTGACCAGGTAACATGCAGTATCCACTGCCTCTGCCTAGAATTCCTGTCCTAAACCGGCACCACTGAGCATGCTTCTTGCCCTTTCCATCAACGTCTTGTTCATTCTTTCTGTGACTCCATTTTGCTGAGGTGTATATGGAGTATTCTTCTGCGTGCTATACCACACTTCTTAAAGAATTCTTCAAATTCTTTGCTGCAAAATTCTCCACCATTATCTGCCCTTAACACCTTTATCCTCTTCTCTGTCTGATTTTCCACCAGAGCCTTAAATTCTTTAAACCTATTAAAGACTTCAGATTTCTTCTTAAGGAAATATATCCATGTATTCCTTGAGAAGTCATCTATAAATGATACGTAGTACATAGACTTACCCAATGATGGAACTTTCACAGGTCCAAACACAACATTGTGCACAAGTTCTAATATCTGTTTCATCCTCTTACCACCAGAGGAGAAACTCACCCGATTTTGCTTCCCATATACACAGTTTTCATAGAAATCAAAATCCAGAGAGCTATTACTCATACCTTCTACCATATCTTTACCATGAAGTATTCAAAGGCCCTTCTCTCCAATATGTCCAAGCTTTTGATGCCACAGCATGGTCTTCTCTCCAGAGACCACTAGATTTTTTGCTCCGTTTTCAGGAACCATAGAACTATTGCACCCGTCAACAACAGTGCTACCTTGCAGCTTGTACAGAGTTCCAATCCGAACTCCCCGCATCAATACCAGTGCTCCTTGAACCATGTTGCAAGTATCCTTCTCGAACACTGTCTTTACACCTGCATCATCCAACTTGCTTACAGAAATCAGATTTCTGGCCAATGCAGGAATATGTAGAACACCTGGAAGGGTTCTAACCCTTGCACCTTGCAACTTCAACTTTACTTTTCTGCAACCAATGATTCTATCCTTCCTATCATCTCCTAAGAAGACATCACCACCATCATATTTCTCATACTCGCAGAACCACTCTCTATGGGGAGTGAAGTGAAAGGATGCACCTGAGTCAATCAACCATGCCTCATGATCTACACATGTGTACTTGAAGAAGCTAAGTCCACATCCCCACCTTCATCTGAGGTGGTTTTTGCCTCTGCAGAAGGAGCATCATCAGATCCCTTTCCTTTATCAGGAGCTTTAGATTTGCAATCCCTTCTGAAGTGCCCTTCCTTTCCGCATTTCTAGCACACCAACTTTATAGGTTTTCCTGGAGATTTAGATCTACCTCTAGATTTAGATCTCCCTCTTAATGAATTATTTTTGTTTCTGTTCTGGGACTGTCCTCGTACAGACAAGGCATCACCATTCTGGTTGTCCATATTTTTCCATCTCATCTCCTCCGTCAGAAAGGCTGAGACTATTTGATCAAACTGCAAAGTAGTTACATTTCTACCTATTGCATAACCAGACTATCCCACGAATCTGGTAGAGAACACAACAAACTGATGCACTTATCTTCATCTGAAATTTTAATATCAACTGATGATAACTGACTTACCACAGTATTAAACGCATTCAGATGCTTTGTCACCAAGTATCCATCTTTCATCCTCAGGTTATACATCTTTTTCTGTAGGAATAGTTTATTCACCAGAGACTTAGATTGGTACAAAGTCCCTAACTTGTCCCACAGAGCCTTCACCATAGCTTCCCCTGATACATTCAGCAATACTGAATCTGAGGCACAAAATCGTATTGTGCTCTTTGCATTCTGATCCAACTTCTTCCATTCTTCTTCGGTCACTCCCGTTGGTTTAGTACCCGGATCTACCATGATCCATTGATCTTTATCCACCAACAGATCCTTCATCTTTAGTTTCCACAACTCAAAACTCTGACCATTGAACTTCTCAATCTTTGTCTTTTCGCTGCTCGCCATCTTCTTTCACCACCAGAATCGATCTCACAGATCTCCCACTGAACAGGGTCTACCATAGGCCCGAGCGAAACCCCTCAGCAACAAAGGCATCCCCTTGAAGCCAAAATAGCTCTGATACCAAATGTAGGTTTTAATCCCATACAAAAATTACCTACAGACGAATTCTAAATTATAGGAAAAATAAAAATGTGAGAGCATAACACATAAAACACATATACACAGAGATTTCCCATTGGATCCCAAAACCGGGACTACCAGCTTGATTTTTTCATTATCTTCCTTTCAATGTTATAATACATATTTATACATGCTGAAGCATCCAATACCATGGACCGAAAACCGTCACGTCCAAAACCATGGACCAAAAACCATAGGTAGGTTCGCCCAACCTAATATAGGGTTCAAAAAAAAATTTCCTGGGGCACTGCCCCAGACCCCGTAGAGGGGGGCTACCCGCCCCCCTCAAACCCCCCAGACAGGGGGGATGCCGCCAACCCTGTGACCCCCCTACTGCATAATCGACACAACGAAGGGGGTGCTCTGGCCCCCGTCTAACCCCCCCGGTTCACTACGTAGGTTAGTCATGGAAAGAATATAACACAACCCAACAGGGACTAGGTTGGAACCCCACTCAATTAGAGGAACAAGGTATATGAAACCTGCCTTAAGCAACTTTTCAACTTCAGCTTTAATAGTTGTTGCTTTCTGAGGATTGACTAGTTGAATTTTTTGATGAATAGGTTTGGCTTTTTCGTATGTCTTGATCTCATGCTAGACTATAGATTGATCAATTCTAGGAATTTCCTTATAATACCAAGTGAACACATCTCAAAATTCTTTGAAGAGATTGGTGTAGATTTTAATTTCTTCAGGGGAATAATTAGCTCTGATGAAGACATTTTCGATTATGTTAGGATTCCTAGAGACGTTCACATGTACAGTTCGTGAGATGATTGACATGTTACCTTCGACAGAAAATTGTGCTGGAGCCAAAGGGTTTGAAACTGTATAAACATCACTAGTAGACAGATTGGACAAACTAGATCCAACTTCATGCAATGGAGGGAGAAAATATGAACGATCATGTAAATCATCCCATGGTCGATCCACACCCATCATTGCTTCCAAAATTGCTTCTTCAGATGGTAAGACTGTATCCAAGCAATCTAGAGCTGAAGTAGAATCGAGGGTCCAAGCCGAAGCCACATCGCCATCTAATTCCTCTAGTGAAAAAGGAGTGGGACAATTGTCTGTAGAGTTAATGATAGATTGATAAGTGAGTTCCAGTATAGACATGGGAAATGCCATTCCACCTACCTACCCTCCATCTAATTTGGTGGTAGATGAAAGTAAGGTCCAAGGGTCCGAAAAATAATGAGTTCAAAATAACTGCTTTCGAGAAGGTCCCTTAGAGGATGAAATCACATTAATTATAGTTGTAGGAGCCAGGAGGTAGAATATACCCATTAATGAAGAGTACATCCCAACTCCAAAATTCTCAATAGGTTGACAGGGATTTTCCACCAATGGAATGGTAGAATCCGAAGTTGCATGAGAGTCACATGGAGAATAATCTAACTGATAAACTCTAACAATCCTCCCCTCATGAGGAAAACAGAGGATGCAGAATAATGATGAAACTATGGAATCCATCTTGTAAATCCAATTCCTGCCTAGGAGTAGGTTATAATCTAGGTTAGCATCGACGATTTCTACTTTAATATTCACTACCTTTCCCCCAACATAGATAGGAAAGGTCGGTATAATCTCGTGCGGCCTATGAGAATGTGCATCAATTGCCGTCAAAAGAGTCGGTGAAGGAACAGTTGAAGGTGATCCAATGGCCTTCCAACATGACATAGACATCACGCATGTGGAAGCTCCCTCATCTATAACAATCTGAAGAATATTGGTCTTTCGGTATGTGGACTTTATCTAGAAATCCATATGGTGAGGAAGTCTCTCTTTGACATTCAACATATCAGAGGTGAGCACTAAAGAATTCTTTGGGTCTATTGTGCTAATTGCCGAAATAAAAGCACTTCTCTTAGTAGGGCACAACTTGAATACCTCCAATGCTGACATTTCACAAGGACTTTGAGCTAGATCTTCTACAATCGAGTAGTTCTGGGTTGCCCTAGCATTAGGGTTAATAGTCGAGTGCTTTGCGGAGCCTTTAGGTATCCGAGGTATAAACTCAACGGAAGGCTGCTCAATATGAAGTGGTTCAGTGGCTTCGGGAACATATTTAGCCTTAGATGTTTCCGATTCACCATAATCACGTGCTCGCGTAGCAACTTCAATATGAGAGCTCATCATATAAACATTTGATCAATTTTCCCATTCCTGGTTTCCTCCGATGGAGGTACTAGCATTAGAATTCGTGCCAGCAAGAAATTGTTGTGCTTAGGGAAAAGGGTTAGTCAGAACAACTTGGGAGCTAGATGACCCTTGCTATATTAATAAGTGCTGAGCATCTTGCATCTCAGGGCAGAGGTGAGTTAGATGATCTCCGTTGTATAACTTGCATGGAAATTTTACCTTTTTCGTGGACTCTTTCCTACCCTCTCCGGCATCATTACTGGGTTTGTTTGCATTTCCTTTTCCTTCTTGGTTCTTCTTCTTACCTCATCCCTTCCTCTTCCCATCATATTATTGATTTCCTTTGGGGTTAGTGGTCTAGATGGCATTTATAGAGGTAGGTTGGGAAGGTGTAAGTACAAACGGTGTTTCCTAAGTAGAAGAAGCAATTTGTAGAGACAACTATTGTAATTGATTCAATAGGTTCACCATGTTAACATCAATCGATCTCAGTATACCATCATCATGGGGACCTAGTTTTGGTTTGGCTAAATTGACCTTAGATTTAGGAGCATCAGGTAGAATTTTCTGAAGAACCCTAGACTGAGAATATATCAGTTCCAATTTCTAGGCTCTGAAAATGGCCTGCTCTTCTGTATTAACACCAGAGAGAGACACATCCTTTGAGATCTCAAGTTGTAATGATTTGAGAAACCATTTAAGAAGAAAATCTGGTGGGATTTTATCTTTGATAATCCTTTTTCTCCTCCTCCATTCCTCGATGTGATCCAAAATGTGAGTTGCGGTGTCTTGCTGAAAGTTAGCCAGAAGTTCAGTTCCAGCTTCATATCAGACAGGCAACTGAAAATGGTTCGAAAAGACATTAGCCAAATCACAAAAAGAAGTATAGGTGCTCCCTCACAACTCTATATACCATTTGACCCAATTTCTAGTTAGGATGCGCTGAAATAACCTCAACCTGATCCAATCATCTATCAGGGAGTTGGATGAGCACCATAAGTAAAATGTGGTTACATGGTCTCCCAGATCTTCACCACTCTTCCCTTCGAATTTTGGGATATCCAAGCGAAGTTTAGTTGGGACTGGAGGCCAAGATAGATTGTACTGAATCAAGTCATTTGTTAATTTAGTTAAGTCTGGCAAGTTCAACGTGGCCAAGAAAGGGAGTTGTGCCGGACCTTGGGAATTCCATCTAGTGCGGGTGGGGTTCCCAAAGGTTTAAAATGAATAACCTAGACTTTGAAAAACACTAGGTTTCCCGAAGTAACTCGTAGAGCCTATTGAACCAAAAGGTGCTCCTTGTGGTCCAACAAAATTCGGAGTTTGACCAAATCTTGTTGAAAATTCTCTATAACCAGTAAAGTTGCCCCCTAACGAAGTGTTAAAAGGAGTTGATAGCCCCTAATAAGGATTCCATGCATTATCAAAGGGTGGAAAATTCTGAAACGAATTAACTGAAGAATATGGCACATTCCCTTGTTGGCTAGAATAAAATTGATTCCCATCTCCTATCCCACTAACCACAGGGTTTGTCCAACTCTGGAATGGGTTATTACCTTGACCTGTAAAGGAAAAAGGCATTGACCCTACTCTTGGATTGAAGTGTGGTATATGACCACTTCCAAATGGGATATCCTCCAAAGAAGTTGATCCACTCATCATGGATGTGGAGGCAATCGATGGTATGTTCAAAGGAACTGAAGGAATCTTGTGAGACAACATTCCATTAGGGATAAATCCAAAATTAGATGCAGTAGCCTGAGAACTTCTACTTGTTGACGGAATGGAAGTAGACCCAAATATACTCGTGCTGGGAGTAATAGGAGGGATGGAAATAGTTCCTCCTCCTTGTACAAATATGTGAGTCTACACACTCTTAACACTCGTTGTAGATGCCATGCTTCCAGCAGTGGCTATCAAAGGAAGACATGGGTGTAAACCTGGGCTCGAAAGCCTATGATTTGGGGTTCCAACATATAATAGAGCATCTGGATGATCAGGAGGAAGAGGACAATTTAGAGTCACAACTAATTCTAAAAGCTCTTCAAATTTGATATTATCTTCTGACTAAAAAATTACTCGAGAAAGAACTGGTCTGTTCCTCTCGAACTCTCTACTGGTGCCAGGTCTATCTTGTGAATTAATGACCCCAAGCAGAGGATGAATCTTTGATGTGCCTACTGCCACTGGTTGAAAACCACTGGCATAATTTCTCCTACGCCTTCTAAGAGAAGGCTCAGGACTCATAGGTGATAGCCCATGAAGTCTCCTAGACCATCAAGATGGTTGATCAACCACTTTGAATCATTCAAAATATCTACTTAAAAACTCAAAAAATTATAAAGCTAGGCTGACTAGGAGCAAAGAACACTCATTAAAAATTTCCTAAATATATCAGAAATCAAACAACTCTCGAGTATTTCCGCTCTGGGTGATTGGGACTAGACACCAAAATACAAGAAATTTAATAGCAAGGGCCTTCCAAAACTAGACTGGATAATTATGCCCCAGGCTTACTGCGAAGGTATCAGAGGTAGTTACGTTGACCTCCAAACAATAGCCTTTGTCGGTGCAAGCACCCAAGATTCACAAGGGTACCCTCTAGAAGTACTGTTGAACGTGATACAACATCAGCCTCAGGTGCCACGAGATTCCCTTCTGCAGCAACCTGTGTGATCTCTAGGATAGGCAACTATGGTCACCAACTCATATCAGAAGCCGAGCAAAACAATCATGAGGCGGGATCTGACAAGTATAAGAGGGGGTATCTCTCGTCCTTATCTTCACTCTCCCTCGTGCTTTACTCCCAGTTACAAATATTTCCCGGTCTCCCTAACACTATTGGATTTCTCTCATTAATCAAACTTCTATGTTTTTTAATTTTGAGTGGCCTTGGAGAGTTAACTCTCCTCTCGCCTAATCCAAGGGCCTAATAAACCTAAACTTGTTGGTGTATTCTGATGAAAACATAAAATTTCTAGTTTATTTTAATTAATCTCTTGATTTCAATGGTTGTTCTTTAAGTTAAGGGTAAATATGGGAGTAAAACCAATGATGTTTGTATGACGCAACAAAAATCAATGAAAAACTATCTACATGAATGCAGTCATTTTTTCTTCGATGAAAAGAGATCTCTATATGGGTTCTACAAAACTTCTACAAAGAAAAGTACTTTTCCTCTTCTTTTCTTGAAATGCACTTCACACACCCAAAAGCTAAAAGACCCTGAATTCTTTATCAATGAAAACTACCCTAATGCAAGATATAATGGAGATGCAAGATCCTAGATAACACTCAAAAATAAAAAGCAATTGTTTATAAATAACAATGAGCCAACTTAAGTACTAAAGAGGATACAAATTTTGAACACAAAATTCTCTCCAAACAAGCATGACAAATTGTAAAAGATCACAATTCACTTTCAATAAGAAAAATAAACTATAAACCAAACTTGGCAAAAGAAAAACAAAAACAAAGTTTTTTGAGATTGTTTATTTCTTAAAGAAGCAACCAAAACAACTTTTTGAAATCACCAAAATGATACTAAAACTCAAAAGATCAAAAAAAGAGCACAAGGAGTCTTGGCAAGTTGCAAACTCGAAAATGAATGAAAATTTGAGCAAAAAGACTCTAACTTGTACAAAACGACCCAAATAGTAGCAAAGAGTTTGACAAATTGAACAAGAATCTAGGAAAGAAATACTTCCAAATTTGTCAAAAAGGCTTTCAAGAAGCAAGAAAAGCTATGAGGCCACAAAACAAAGGAGAGAAAAGCAAGTAGATTCGAAATTCAGGCTTAACACTGAAACTGAAAAAAATCTTATGTTTTGGAGGACCAAAACAATCAAGAACTTCAAGGCAAAGTCTTGTGTGCGAAAACACAACTTACAAACTCGCTAAAGAAGAAAACATAGGCCAAATATTTTCAATGAGGAAGAGACTTAAAAACATTAAGCTTGAAGAATAATTAAATTCTTCAACTAACAATTGGCCACATAGAGACTAAAATGTCAAGGCAACAAATCTATATGGGCTGAAAGATTTGAAAAAAAAATGCAAAAATTTGCATACGTGACTGTGTGCAAACACAGGGGTGTGCACACACGCTCCTAAGATAGGAAACTCGCATATACACGATTTCACTTTACAGAAACAAGCATGTATACGTGACCATAAACAAAGTGAAGAGCATATACAAAGCTTTTCATGAAAAAATAAAAAACAAAGTCTAATCCAAAAGGTCCGACTTGAGGCCTAGGACTCTAGTATACCAAATAAGACTGTAATAGAAAGCGAACCAAAGAATGGGCCCTGATTGAGAATGAAGAACCCAAACTAGGAATAACAAGATTGTTATCCCTAGTGAAGTCACCAATTTTGTTTTGGGTGAAAGCACCCTAGGGCTTTGGGTTAGAACCCAAACAGGGCAGAAGCAAACTACAACAAGAAATACTCAAATAGCTCAGGAAATATTCTTATATTATCAAACTACATAAGAGTGATCGTACCCAGATTTCCTTTGTTCGAGTAGGTGCCACAGGGTTCGGACCCTCTACGACTCCCGATGTTCTTCAAACCTGAAAATCCTTCAATTCGAACATACATAGAAGTATAGAAGTAAAGCATATTCACGAAATTGACTTTATATCATATAAACAAATTATTGATCATACATCAAAATGACATTCATATATGAATTAAAACATAATTTTATGCATAGACATAGTTAATTGCAGAAATAAGACAAAATTTCTTTTATTGCAGTAAGTTATAAATAACATGGAGAAAATTCACCTGAGTCTTTCTTTGGTTCCAAGAAGAACAGTCCTCCGGATTCATGCTATCCTAGCCTTCAACAATCTTCTTCCATCACCAACACCATGATATCTCAAGCAAAAGGAAGGATATCTATAATCAAGGAAACAAGGGTTTCCTAAAGCTTAGGGAAGTGCATGAGGCATAGGGATTCATCAGACTCACTCAGGGATAATCTTAGTATAATAACTCTATCTCTTCTCCTCGTGAAGGCCTTCCTATAGAGGTCCATTTATAACTCTCCCAATTAGTTCTTTAGTTGGGAAACAGTTGGGCCAAGGGAAATAGGAGGTAATCAATAGGTAAAACCCGTCAACTTTTCCCAAAATTAAGGAAATTTAATTTTTTAAGTGTTTTAATACATATACGCGGGTTGGGTATTGATTGACCCAAGTGTACATGCTTTTAGCTCAGGGAAAAGTAGCGTATAGGGAATAAAACACTGTTGTTTATATATTTGGACCAAGTCTGGAAGGAGCGGTTTCCCTAGGCCATAAACAAAGCATCATATATACCAAGAGTGGTAAATGGTGCTATAACATCCACTACAATGTTTTTCCCAACATTCAGCTTGGAATAATTGTCCCAACAACCATGGTTATTATTTTTCCTTTATTAACTTTTATTACATGCAATTTTTACCAGCCTATTACAGAACCATCCCCCTTGGGGTACATCATCATCATTGTTCAACCACACCTATACCTCAACAAAATCGTTGAAAAGTAAACATACTACCCATACAACTTTATAACCTATCTCAATGCATTCTTTACAATGATCACCTTGAAAAGAAAACCAACATGAGAACATAACAACATGACAACTATAATGACATGACACACATACTACTTATTGGACCTTTATAAAATACCTCATAGCGTTATTTACATCCACATACATATACATATATATATAAACATCACATCAAATATATACCAAAACATATACCAAACATCATGCCAAAACTGTTGGCCCCAACCTGCAAACAATGAAGGATACATAGCCCACATCTGATGTGCCATCCCCCATGTTGCTTCATCAGGAAAAAAGTTCTTCCACTCCACTTAACCTACTCCATTGTTTGGTTCGCGAGCATGAGGACATTTTTTTACAATATATACTGAGGCTCTGACTGGAAATATCCATCTCAATCCACCTACAATACAGACTAGTTAGTCACATGGGAAACATATTTAACATACTTTGTAAGCAATGACTCAGGGAAAACATCATGGAATTTTACTCTTAGAGGCATGCCAATTTGATAGGATACTAATCCCATCCTCTCAATGATCTTGAAAGGTCCACAAAACTAGGGTGCCATCTTGCCACATGATCCAAACTATAAGGAGGTCTTCTTTGGTTTGATGCACAAGTACACCTATGTTGATGGTGATAGACTCATGAAAATTTAGGGTATCTCCCCGTTATGAAGTTATAACTAGACCTCACATCATTTGGTGTAGGATTCCCATCTCATATGATGGCCTGGTTGCCATTAGATTAAATATATGCCTTATCTCTTTCTCATCAGAAATGAGAGTGGTATGCTTTGTCTTTGAACAATGAGGTTAACATGCTTGACAAGTGCTTTGGTGTTACTTGTTTGAAAGCTATTTTACTACAGAGGGAGAGGGTGGAATTGGGTCTCAGGTTGAAAGGGAATAGTTTGAGCTCTGCTAGACACACAACACAACAAGACATGCAGAATGTCCAGTGAGTTAGTCCACACTGATGTGGCAGTCACAAACAGAAGGTGAAAAGATAGAACATACAACACCCAACAGAATTTTCCACACTAGTGCAGCATGCGTTATAACAAGTTTACATGAATGAATCTGTTGATGGTCTAGCCGGATAGCCCACAAAGTTGAGACAATGTTAACAACTTATACAACACATTTTTGTAAGCATATGGATTAGAAGAAATGAAATAGTTCAACTACCTTATCTTAGGTTAAAGAAACATGCATTACAAGTTTCCAAATAATAGTCTTATAAACAAGTACAATACATGTGTTGAAACGTGCTGGCCTATTAACAGGCTTCTAAATTAAGCAAAAGTTCCAAGACACATCTGTACACCATTAGATCACTAACCCCGATAGTATGATGTTGGAGCCACTCCTCGCTCCTCAAAGAAAATATTACAGACTGTCAATGCTATGAACGAGGAGCCAAGGTGAAAAGTATGTTGCACTTACAGATGAGGGGTATTTATAGCCAAGTGTGAAACTGACCCTTGTGACTGTTCAACTTCCCTCATGATTGTTTGA
This sequence comes from Pinus taeda, assembly GCA_000404065.3. NCBI lineage: Eukaryota > Viridiplantae > Streptophyta > Pinopsida > Pinales > Pinaceae > Pinus > Pinus taeda. The sequence continues at coordinate 386,928 of APFE030537323.1, read as the reverse complement.
CTTACATGTCTCTTCAAATTTACACGACTCTTCAACTTTACATGTGGGTCTCTTCAACTTCCACGTTACATTACATTGATCACAATAGTATGGCCCACAGTAATGATATGGTCGAGATGACTCATGACACGAATTAACACGACAATGCTGGTATGTTCATGTTGGTGGTGGTGTCCATGTCGAGCTGTAGTGTTGTTGAGTGATGAATGGATCTTGGTGTATCATAGCTTCATCTACACATGGAAACATATGTGAAGCCTTCCATGGTCTTGGTGTTCGCTTGATTTTTGAATGTGTATGTTCCTCCTTCAGTTATACTTTGACATGCTTCATGTGTTCATCCATTCATAAATAAATGTCCTTGCATGCACTCTTGGTTCATCTATTTGTGAAATAATATCCTCGAATCCATTTTGTTTTCATTTGTTTGTGAACAAATCTCCTCGCATGCATTCCTCGTTTGTTCATTCGCAAATGAATCTCCTCGCATGTTCTTCTTGTTCATCTCGTTCGTCATCATGTCATGTCTCATCCATGTAAATATATCTATAATTACTTATGATGAGATGACATCAAATCCAAAAATATCCTAGTCTGCCATGATGCATTATAGTTTGCTTTCATATGCAGGTGACCAGGAGAGAGGAAAATTCTCTTAAATTGCACAAGTCATATTACAGCCCTGGATGTGGGCTCTGGACACTTCTGGTGAAAATTGCATGGAGCTCACTCGGAGATTGAGATGGACAATCTGGATCAGCAGTGACTATCCATGGGATCTAGCTCTGCTAGAGGGTAAATCTGAGCAATTGTTTTAGGGAGGTAGTGCAGTTAGCAGAGGAGAATTGGCGGCAAAAACTGCACAATTTCTTTAGGGAGCTAGTAGCAGGTTACAGGAGGATTTCTTGGAAAAACTGCGTAATTTTTTGTGGGAGCTGTCAACAGGCTATGGGAGTCTGCTGGAAAAAATTTCACAATTGCTAGGAGGCTAGCCTATTGATCATCCTTGTGCAATTTATGAGCTTAGTGGGATGCTAGGCAACTTGATGACTTCTCATGAAAACTGTGCATTTTTTTGAGTGAGACAGTGACGAACACAAGGTGCTTTTCCAGCATGTCTTTGCAGCTTCTTTAGTTAGAAGAGTAGGAAATATTTGCATCTTTTGTGTAAATTTTTTGGGGAGTTAGTTCAGGGGTCACTACCTGATCAAACTCTCTGATTGACCAGATGGAAGCTTGGTTGATGTGCTTGCAAGCAATAGAGACTAAAATGGTTTTCTGAGAACCTTTCCTGTTGTTCTTGGTGACAGTTAGTCAGGCCGATTCTAGGATTACATAGTGTAGGATATCTAGGAGACAACCTCAAACTATGCGTAATTCTAGGACGAAGTACATGATCACTGATGGTTGAAACTCTGCAATGTAGCTCAGTAAAGGTCTGGCAGTTGGAGGGTGATTTGGTCATTAGAATTTCAACAAAATGACTAAGTGTGTGGGTAAGTGAACATGTGCATACACGACCTTCCGAAAAAACACTCAACATGACTCGATGAAATGACGCCTCAAACCATCAAGACAACATATACTTAGTGTGATTGACCAACGGTGCCAACGACAAGCGCGACACTTGTGATAGATCATTGAATGAGCACGAAAAATCTTGCACTACAGTGCATACAATATCATGTGTGAGTGCGATAGATGCATACATATCGAACACAACTCAAACACAACATTCATCACCATGAGAAGGAGGTTGCAAGCATGACATAAAAATCAACATGTTGAAGAGGACAGTTTGTCAAACAAGTGAAAAGGAAGCAAGACATGTAGAAGAAACACATGAGATGACTTTTTTTGTTTGCACATGTGCATGTTACTGAGGACAAGATGATTGAAAATGAAAAGAAGTTCTGAAAAATCATTAAGAGGTGTACTTCGAAAGGTTTTCTTTACTTACCATACTTACCATCAAGATTATCATGCATTCAGTGGAGTTTACATGCGGTCCTAATATTTTCCATTGATGGGTTCCTTGGTCCCTCTCCTCAACTCCTTGCAAGTCATTTCAGTATGTCACCCTTTCCTGTAGTGATTGAGAGGTAGATCTGCGCAATTTCAGCAGATAGTGATTGCTGTTGGAATGAGGCCCTAGGAGGCTTGTCTGCACAGTTTCTGCATGAAAGATAGACAAAACAACTTGGATAACACTGTTCAGTTTTGAGGCTTAGGGCACTACTGTAGGAGATGGGTTATGAGAGGACATATCTCCTTAATTTCTGAGTACAATGCCGCTGGACTACTCTGCACTTTTCTGGAGAGTAGTGATGGCTACTTGACTGCTTTGTGTATTTTTGGAGAGTAGTGTTGGTTGTGATCTTTCCAAGCTATAGTGTTTCAATAGGCAATGGAGGGATGTGCCTCTGCACACTACGGGGTTTCAGCAAGCAAGGGAGGAAGCTTGATGGTTGTAGAAACAAAGTGCACAATTACGGGAAGTTGGATGAGGCTTGGTTACTTGCTGAAATGATGAAGTGTGAGATCAATGAAACGTATGTAAACATAGATAAGACTCATATGTGATTGAACACATACACTTAGCAGCACAACATAGACCATCCAAAATACATAATACATACTTTTCTTGATGCAACAACCTTCGTGATGTGAGTGCATGATTTGAGTCTGATACATGTGTATCTAATGACGAACACTCACACACACACAATTCCCTTGAAGCAAGACAACATTCCCATTACATGACAAACAACCCCTATGCCCAAAAATGACACATTTTGCATGAAGATGAGAACACAGAAAACTCTTAATATCAAGAAGCGGAGCCCGACATCATCAGCTTACCAACAAGTGACCAAGGATAATTAATCGTAGGATCTGAGGTAGGATCCAAAATTTTCATATGAGCCAAAATTTTGGACGGTGGTTGTAGCTGCTACAACACTTGGTGACACATTGGTAGAACTCCAGTTCTCTGAATGGACCTTGTTTCGTGAAAGGCGAGTATAACCCTTTCTAAAGTATTGTTCGATTCTTTGATCATCATGGTTCCTTCACTAGCTTGGTTTAAATATGTAGTCCCTGCCATTCTCTTTATTGGTTAGCACACATTCCAAGCCAAGTCAAATTAGTTATTTCGATTAGGGATGATAGGTATATTGATGCAAAAGTACTATAACTATCAGAGTTTAAGTTTCATCTCTTGTGTTGGTTTTCTGCCAGAAGGCCTGGACGGTACCTTGGTGGAGTCACGCAGGAACACAAGCATCACTCCACTTCCAGAAAGCCTGGGTGGTACCTCAATGGAGTTACTTACATCACCTCTCCGTGCAGGAAGCTTTTCTCTTCTTTCACCTTATTCATTTTTCATTTTTTTTAAGAACTATGCATAGGCACTTATTTATTTTAGAGGCAGAGGAGGGATCCCAACTTATTGAGAGTAGAAGAGGTTTTTCCTTCAGAGAAGTATGTTATTTATACCTCTAAAATACTTGTTAAGGTTTTCCCTATTGAAAATAGCAACAAGAAATGTTAAAAAGAGAATATAGAAATTCCAATTTAATTTGTCCTTGAATTAAATTGAGAGTTAAAATTGTAATTATTTTCTCATAGAAAATTGTAATAGTTAAATAAGTTAATTTGACTTAGTTAACATAGGAATTTAGATTTTCAAGTCTTTTGGAAGTCATGTATATGTTCTCCCTAAGTTTTATGGGTCCAAGATGAGTTAATTGTGAGTTGTAATTAGATAACTCAGTTTACTGAGTTAAGTTCGGTTAAATTAGTTCCAAACTGTTTGAGGCAATAGTAGTGAGTTAACAATCAGTTGGTGCACTAATGCATTAACTAGTGCTACTCTAGTTAACTGAGCATTCCCTATTCAAAAACACATTCATGTCGATTCTGAGAAAGACCCAATTGAGACAAGAGTGCAGGGATAGTGTACTATTACTTGTATGATTTAGTAAGGTGTAAATATCATGCATGCAATTAGAGAAGGACCTAATTTTTGATTGCATAGTTATTGAGCAGGAATTTCCCTTTAAATACGAGCTAATTCTCTCAGGAATTGTGCAAAGAATTAGAATCTTGGAGGAATTGTCCAAAGGAAGTCATCAAGCAAAGGATAGGAAATACAAGGGTATGTTAAAGTCAAGGTTTTTTAAGGCATATTGTATTCATCCAAATTCTTTGGCCAAGGGCACAAGGAATCAAGGGCTTGGAGAGTAGTAGAAGAGCCTAGATATTGGACTAAGCTTTCTTGTGAGCATGGAGATTGATCATGTTGAGTGTTGGGATTGTTATTGTGAGAACAAGCATTGCATTGTCATCTTGGATTTCTGATTAATGCAATACAGATAGTGAAGGTTTTCGTCTAAGGCTTTTCCTGGATACTTATTTTGTTATGAGCCGTTGATTTATCTTCTTCTTGTTCATATTGTTTTCATCGATCCATTGGCTTCTCCTGGTTGATTGTAGAAATATATTCTTGTTCTCTGCTTTGGTAAATTACATGACCTTGTGAATCTACAAAAAAATTCTTCATTCTCCCTCACCTTACTCTACTTGACTAAGCTGACAAGGGTTAAGCCAAAAGAACCCATTAGAGTAGGTAGTACTAGTTAGAGTGCAAGCATTATGTTTTCACCAAGACTCACTCTGAACAGAATGTGTTTTCCATCAAGGCATCATTGACTGAAGAAAACAAATTCTTCATAACTAGAGAGGACAACAGATAACTAAATCTTGATAGTTGTACAAGTGCTCTTATATTCACTCGAATCGTCTCAAGAGTTGAACATGGTTTCATGAGAGCCTAACCTATGGGTACAAGAGAGCAAAGAAAGAAAAAATAAAAAAGTAGAATTAAAGCGAAAGAAAAATAGGTAAGCAAAGCAAGCAAGCAAGAAAACCAAACCAAGTAAGCAAGCAAACAAACATGTGAACCAAAGAGAAAAGAAGAGCAAGAACCAAATACTACTCCTACTCCTATGCTAAATATTGCATGGTTGTACTCACGTGAATTGATATTTTCAATGCAGTCACCAGCACATTGGCTAGCCCATGTTGGTGAAGGCATGGTTCTTAAGAAGCATAGTCAATTGAACCAGCAAACATAAAAGATACGATAATGAAGACAAACACACTCTGAGTTCTAAAACATCCACAGAAAAGAAAAGAGTGAATGCACAGGATAGAAATTCCATGGAATTATCATGATGATGTGACACACTACATGCAGATTATAAACATGCACACTCTTTGTAATGTGACATACAGGCAAACATGATAAATACAAACTACTTATGCTTTGTAAGCGCACTCGTTTTCTAAGATTCCTCCAAATCTTGAGTGATGGGATCATGTGATGCGAGTGGAGGAAGTGAAATATGGATATTTGGTTGATCTTCAATGTGAAGTAGAGAGTGATGAGGAGCCTTTGGTGATTCAAAACTTCTCTGATCGGAAGTGGAACTAACCTTAGGATAGTGAGGGCCTGACACAACCATTAGCCTAGGTTGAAGTACCTCGACATCTTGTGGTATTTCCACTCTGTCGGTAGGTAGATCATCAAAGACCATTGGATTAGACAGATTAACAATGAGTGAATCAACATCATGCTCAAACGAAGAAGTGCATAGATCACGAAAACCACGATTAGAAAATTCAAGATGTTTGCTGGAATCTTCATGATTTGATGAATCATGTAGAGGGGTAGATGAGAAGAAAGGATGTTCACCCTTTGCGTTTCCAAAAGTGATAGATGACAAATGGGGTGTATTCTCAGAGGAATATTTGTCCTGCTTGCAATATAATGACAGACTAATATCTGGTGTGTCCTATGAAATATTGAGAGTAGAAACATCCAAAAATGAGTTTTCAGAGGGAGGATCAAAAGTGGTAGAATCACAAGGGATGTTAGGATAGAGCGGATGAGGTACAGATGGAAGGGATTGATTCTTCACCATGGTTTCTTCTTTATATTCCTACACACAGTCATCATGCATGATATTATAGGTCGGTTGAACAACACCAACTCCGTCGACAACTTGATCCTCGTTCACAATGAGTGTGGAGTCTACAATGGAAGAACACAATAAAATACCATCGGGAGGATCAACAGAATGTTAGGACACAGGTTGAGGTGACAATTCCATATGACAACTAGCAGGCTTGCAAGCCAAATCTGCATAGTTATCAAGAATAGGTGGGGTAGGATGATGTGACAGTTCAGTTGATGTGCGTGCATGTTCTCCCACATCACTCTACAATGGTGGAGTTGTTGGATGAGGCAAACGAAGACAATCACTTATGATAGTAGATATGACTACATGTGATTGCACAACTCCATCACCAAAGTATTTTGAATGGGGTTTGAATAATTCTAAAAAATTAATATTTTTAGATATGTAAATAAGATACTTAGATCTTCCATCGATAAATTCCCATTCAATTTCATCTTCAAGAAATAGCCATGAGAGATTACAAAAGTGTGTGTGAAACTGTTCAATGGATTCATCAAGTGCTTTATGTAATTTCATAATCTCATTGTTGACTGCTTTACAGTTAAAATCATTGAAATCACGATCTATCTTTATGACTATATGTTGGAGAGATTGAATAGATTTTTCGGGCAGCGTGGCACAACAATGCAGTGGGTGCCCTCGAAGCGTGTATGCGAACATTGCAGGTCATGTAATCTTCAAAGATTTAATGCCTTGCATAGGAGCCTACAATTCCAACCACGTGTCTAACCTATAGGAATTTACAGGGTAAGTTCCTCAGAAAGAACACAAAAAGGACACCGCTCACAAACAGATCACAGATCAATACACCAGTATTTTGACGCGGTTAAAACCCTCAGAGAGGGAAACAATCCACGGCCTGTGCCAACGTGGCTACTATAGGCAATTTATTAATAAAAGAATGAAAATTTACATAAGCTTCTCTCATGCACGATGAACCTACAAATGACCCTCCATGCGCTTTAAAT
>APFE030537323.1:365557-376913 GCA_000404065.3 Pinus taeda | reverse complement strand
TTGAACTTCGCCTCTGTGAGAGCCTTTGTGAAGATGTCTGCAACTTGATCATCTGTTGAACAATATTGCACTTCAAGAACATGGTCATGAATGAGCTTTCTGATGAAGTGCATGTGTAGTTCAATGTGTTTGTTGTGCTAATGTTGAACTGGATCTTTGCAAAGTTGAATGGCACTTTGATTATCACACCAAAGTGTAATCGGATGCTGCTGCTGAAAGCCAAACTCTGATAGGATATGACGAAGCCACAAGGCTTCCTTACTAGCTTCTATGGCACCAGATACTCTACTGCTGAAGAAAGAGAAATGGCAGCTTGTTTCTTGCAATCCCATGTAATAGTTCCTGAACCAAGAGTGAACACATAACCTGCAGTAGACTTCCGATCATCAGGGTCACCAGCCCAATCGGAATCAGTGAAACCAACCAATAGAGGAGATGCTTCAGCACTGTAATGCTAAACCAAACAAGGATTCTAAGAAAATTCAGCCTCAAAATGAAAAATCATTTCACCAGAATGATAAGGCAAATAAAAACAAAGGCAAGAAGACTGATAGACATTGCAACTTTTGTAATCGAGATGGCCACTTAGAATCTAAATGCTTTAAGAAGATGGAAGTCTTGGAAGCAGCAATGAAGAAGCATAACATCCATTTGGAGCACTCTTCAAATTCATCTTTAGGAATGGCACTTTCTGCATGTGGTTGTCAAGCATCTCGGTCTGGCTATGAATTAAATGTCTCTTCTTCCTCATTCTCATGAGTGGCTCATTGATTATGGAGCCTCTTATCACATGGCCAAAAACAAAGCCATGTTTTCTTCATTAAATGATTGTAACACCAAAAATATATATGTTGGTGATGATAGATCTCTTAATGTTGTAGGGACTGGAACTGTTCATCTAGACAATGGTCAGTTTAATGATGTATTATGTGTTCCAACCTTATCCAGCAACCTTCTATCTGTATATCAGAGAACTCATTCAGGTGAAGGTAAAATTGTTGAATTTTCACCTCACGATGTTGTAATTAAGGACCTAAAGGATCCTAGACAGATTTTAGCTACTGGTATTGCTGATGATTCCACAAGGTTGTATAAGTTTCACAACTTTGGGTCATCAAATCTTCCCTCAGTATTTGTTGCTCATAATGATGAAGTGAGCAAACTTTTGCATGAGCGATTTGGTCACTTAAACTATTGCTCTCTTCAGAACCTATGTAAATAAAATATGGTGACAGGTCTTCCCATGGTACCTTGCAGAGATGGTGTTTGTTTTGGATGTGTACTCGGAAAACATCATCGGGACAGTTTTGAAAAACGTTCCTCTTGGCACGCCTCGGCCCCTCTACAGCTTGTGCATAGTGATTTATGTGGTCCACTTCCAGTTGTTTCCTTCTCTGGCTACAAATATTTCTTAACTTTCACTGATGATTTCTCAAGAGTGAAGCATTTAACAAATTCTTGGCCTTTAAGGCCTTTGTTGAAAAACAATCTAGACATCAAATTCTTAAGCTAAGATCAGATAATGGCAGAGACTATGTTAAAAATGACTTCATCAACTTTTTCACTGAGCATGGAATCCAAATGCAACATTTGGTTCCATATACTCCACAAGAAAATGGTGTAGCTGAAAGGAAGAACCGCACCTTAAAGGAAATGGCTAATTGTATGCTTCAATCTAAAGGACTTAGTCTTAACTATTGGGCAGAAGCCATTAACTGTGCAAATTACATACTAAATCGCACTCCTACTAAAGCTTTAAATAACATCACTCCATAAGAAGCATGGAGCTCTATTAAACCAGATGTGAGTCACTTTCATGTTTTTGGAAGTGAAGCATGGGCCCATATTCCAGATGAAAAACGTAAAGCTTTAAAACCAAAGAGTGAAAAATGTATCTTTGTTGGATATTCTGAAGATGTCAAAGCATATAGACTTATTCCATTTAAGTCCAAAAATGTTATAATTAGAAGAGGTGTAAAGTTTAATGAAAATAAATCGGCCTATGAGCCTAGTTCGGTGCATGTGCCACCTCTCTCTATCTCTTCTACCGTTGGACATATTTCTTCTTCAGATGATGAGAGTGAGGATGACAATCCTCCCCCACCTTCTCAGGATCATCCTTCAGCTCCTTCAGCTCCTTCACTTCCAAAATGGGTCCAAGCTACTCGAGATGCAGCAGGTGATCTTGCCGGTGATGCTACAGATCAGCGTCGTACCCGTTCTCAGTTTGAAAGAGCCTCTTCTTTACTGGCTCAAGTGTTAGCAAATTATGATCCTGACACCTTTGCAGAAGCTTCAGGCCATCCAAATTGGGATGCAGCTATGAATGACGAATATCGTTCATTATTGGCAAACGATACATGGGATCTTGTTCCTCTACCAAAGGGACGCAAACTTGTTAGATGCAAATGGGTTTACAGAACCAAGTATGGGCCAGATGGGAAAGTTGATAAACATAAAGCTCGTATTGTTGCTAAGGGCTTTTCACAGGTTGAAGGCATTGATTATACTGAAACCTTTTCCCCGTTGCCAAAATGAACTTTGTTCGCCTTGTTCTTTCCCTTGCTGCCTCTTTCAAATGGGAAGTCCATCAGATGGATGTTAAATCTGCTTCTTGCATGGGGACTTGCATGAAGAAATCTATATGGAACAACCTATTGGTTTTATCCAAACAGACTCCAGTCTTGTATGTCCGCTTAAGAAATCCCTTTATTTTCTCAAGCAAGCTCCTCGGGCTTGGTATGCCAAAATGGATAGTTTTCTTTTAGCATCTGGCTTTTCTAGGTGTCATTCTGATAATACTGTCTACACCAAGAAAGTGGGCAAGTCTCTTATCTTCTTGTTGTTTATCTTGATGATCTTATCCTCACTGGTAGTGATCCCAACCTTATTAACCATGTGAAGTCCAGCCTTAAAAAGAAGTTTGAAATGACAGACTTAGGACACTTACATTATTTTCTCGGTCTTCAAGTCTTGCAATCCAAGGAAGGTATTTTCCTCTCCCAATCCAAGTATGCCTGTGATCTTCTACGCTTTTTTCACATGGAAGATTGTAAGCCATCTCCTTCTCCCTTTCACTCTAGAGTCAAACTTTCAGTCACTTGTACTTCCCCTGAAGTTGATGCTACCTTATACCGCCAACTTGTACGAAAACTTTTGTATTTAGCCCATACTCGTCCTGATCTTTCCTTTGCTATTGGCCTTGTTGCTCGGTTTATGCAAACCCCACGTGAAAGTCATTGGAAATAAGCTAAATGAATACTTCATTATGTTTGTGGTACAATTCAGTTTGGCATTCATTACAGTGCTAAAGCATCCCCTCTATTGGTTGGTTTCACTGATTCCGATTGGGCTGGTGACCCTGATGATCGGAAGTCTACTGCTGGTTATGTGTTCACTCTTGGTTCAGGACCTATTACATGGGCTTGCAAGAAACAAGCTGCCATTTCTCTTTCTTCAGCAGAAGCAGAGTATCATGGTGCCATAGAGGCTAGTAAGGAAGCCTTGTGGCTTCGTTAGATCCTATCAGAGTTTGGTTTTCAGCAGCAGCATCCGACTACACTTTGGTGTGATAATCAAAGTGCCATTTAGCTTTGCAAAGATCCAGTTCAGCATCAGCACAACAAACACATTGAACTACACATGCACTTCATCAGAAAGCTCATTCATGACCATGTTCTTGAAGTGCAATATTGTTCAACAGATGATCAGGTTGCAGAAATCTTCACAAAGGCTCTCACAGAGGCGAAGTTCACTAAACTTCGATATATGCTTGGAGTTCAGGAAGTTGTCACTAAGGGGGGATAGGCTCTAGTGCCTCCTTCCTTCCCCTATTGTGTCATATTTGTAAATCCTTCAATCCTATCCCAAGTTGTTCTTAAGGGGGGATGTTAGGATATTCCGACACGTAGGAATAGTTAAGTATAACTTGGTCTAGTATAGAGTTAGGTAAAGTGTGTTTCTTTACTATGTACATTGTAACTTACAATCCGACGATCATGATATGTAGTGATCCGACGGTTCTTCATTCTCTCCTCGGTATTACCGACACTTGATCCGTGGCTTGACACCCGATGGGTCCATGAATTCTATTTAAAGCGCATGGAGGGTCATTTGTAGGTTAACCGTGCATGAGAGAAGCTTATGTAAATTTTCATTCTTTTATTAATAAATTGCCTGTAGTAGCCACGTTGGGGCAGGCCGTGGACTGTTTCCCTCTCTGAGGGTTTTAACCACGTCAAAATACTGGTGTATTGATCTGTGATCTGTTTGTGAGCGGTGTCCTTTTGGTGTTCTGTCTGAGGAACTTACCCTGTAAATTCCTACACAATGGATGTGGGCAATCCAAAATGCACCTAAACATTATAAAATAATAACTGAGCAATTTGTTCAGCTATAAATTTCTTTTTACATGGCATCAAAATACACATTTTTCTGAACCTATCCACAACTACATACAAATAATCATGACCTCTTTTTGACAATGGAAGACCTCCTACAAAATCCATAGAAACACTCTCCCACAATCATGAAGGAACCGAAAGTGGTATGTACAATCCTAAATTCCTATTGCTAGGCTTACTAATTGCACATAATGAACATTCTTTAATAAAACAAGACACACTTTCAAGCATACGAGGCCAATAAAAATACCTTTGTAGATGTGTCATCGTCTTACTTACATTGAAATGACCAGCAATAAGAGAAGTATGTGCCTCTCTTATGATGTTAACTCTTTCCCCCTGTGGAATACAAATGTAATATCCCTAACCCAGAATATTCCTCAAATTGCAGCAAAAACTCCAACGAAATATGTGCAAATGATATAATAACCCATAAGTGATAAAATAACAGTGGAACAACATATAATAATGTAAACCAGAAATATAAGCAGATACACAAGAAATGCAGCGAGAAATGCTAAGCCATTTTATTATACTAAGAAATAAATGAGTACAAGAGGTGATTAGACAGATAGCACCTCAACTTGCACAAGGAAAGTGAAGAAATACTCTCAAAATGACAAGAATGGCCTCTCTGTGTGGATGCTACTACTACTACTAGAAAACAAATGATGATTTGGGGTTTCTCCCCTCCTCAAAAAACATTGGAACTCTGGATTCGGGCTCTACTCAAGAAACCCAAAAAAACCCAGAAAGCTCTCCTGGAATGGCCTCACACTGATCTACGTCCCAACTGCTGGGAAAGTGTCGTGCTACTGCTGCTACTAGAAATCAAATGAGGATTTGGGGCTACTACCCTCCTTAGAAAAGGCTGAAACTCTAGAATCGGACTCTACTCAAAAAACCCAGAAAACCCCAGAAAGCTTTACTGAAATGGTCCACCCCCAAAAATCACCCCCTTCGGGTTCTGTGCAGTTCCTCAAAGACGCTGATGAAACTGCTACTAAAATGCTAATGAAATTGCTGTTGAAAGGCTGATGAATCTACTTCTGGAATGCTAATGGAAATACCTTGCCTGAGTAGGCACTTGAATTCCCCCGGGGCTAAGGGTGAGATCTCCGAATGGAGACACTCAATGCACTAAACAGTACTGCAGACTAGCTAAACAACCAGCGTGCTCTAAGTCGGAATGACTATCACAAATGCTCATAACAGAATGATCCCAAATGAGGGGGTTCCTCTCTATTTTATAGTCTCTTCCTCTCACAATCCCTAGTCTCACTTCCTCATGAGTGATCCCCTTCTTGCCATGTGTTTCTTCCCTCATGCGTAGTCCCTCCATGTGTCTGCGTGGGCCCCATTTCTACGTCCCCCTTTGGGCCCCTTGGTTGCCCCTTAAGTCACAATGTTGTGCTTCCTAGGAAGTGACTTTTTATTCTAAAGTGAGCTATGTTCCCCCTTCCTCACTTTTTATTTACAAATAACTATAGAAAGCAAAAATCGAACAAAATCAAATATTCCAACTAGCCATAGCTAATTAAGAATATTACAGTCTCCCCTGGAAAAATGTTGCTTGTCCTCAAGCAATTAAAGTGATGGATGTTGTAATATCTCCTCACTCTCCCAAGTGGCATCCTCATCCAGCAAATCCTTCCACCTCACCAAGAATTCCCAGACCGTCCTACTTCGCAACCACCTCTCCCTAAAGTCAATGATAGCCTCCAGCTGCAATACCAAATGCCCCTCATCATCCATGGCTGGTAGCTCAACCATCATGGTCTCTTGCTGCCCCAATTCCTTCTTCAGGCATGATACATGAAAAATGTTATGAACCTTGTTGCCTTGGGGCAGCTCCAACTCATATGCAACCTGCCCAATCCTGCATATCACCCTGTATGGCCCATAAAAGCGAGGCTTGAGCTTCTCAGCCCCTTTCTGCTTCAGCGATAACTATCAGTATCGCTGTTATCATAGGTAGACCATGTCCCTTACCTAGAACTACCTCCCCACCCAATCCCTGTCGGCATACAGCTTCTGCTGGTTCTGCGCTGTAGTCATGTTATCCTTGAGAGCTCGAAGGATATCCTGACTCTCTTGGATCCAAATCTTAGTTCTAGGAGCCGTACTATCACCAAACATCACGTCGACAAAAGATAAAGGATACACACATATAAGGCATAGAATGGTGACATACCAATGGACATGTGATGTGAAGTATTGTAACAGTACTCCCCCAGATGCAGCCACTTCAGCCATGCTCGCTGCTGCCCAGTGAAATAGTTACACAAGTAGCCCTCCAGCCACTTGTTAACTATCTCCGTCTGTCCGTCCGTCTGTGGATGATAGCTGGTACTCAGTGTCAACTCCGTCCCCACCAATCAGAAAATCTCCTACCAAAACCTGCCCATGAAACGGCTATCGCTGTCACTGACGATGGTCTTAAGAAGACCATGTAGCCTAAAGATCTCCCTGAAGAATAGCTCGACCACCTGTGCTACTGTATATTGTGAAGATATGCGAAGAATTGTGTGTACTTCTTCAGTCGATCAATGATGACAAAGATACAATCCTTGCCCTACACCATGGGCAACCTTGTGATGAAATCCATCGAAATACTCTCCCAGTTCCCCTCTGGAATGGGAAGAGGCTGCAACAATCCTGCGGGATGGCTCATATCTCCCTTATTCCTCTGGCAAACATCACACTCCCAGATGTGTTGGAGTACGTCCTCCTTGAGGCCCTTCCATCAGAACCTCTCCCTAATGGCCCCATAGGTTTTGGTAAAACCCTGATGTCCTGCCAATGGGGAATCATGTTATGCCTGAAGTATCTTCTTCTTGAGCTGAGACCCCTCAATCAAGAAGATCCGGTCCCTGTAGTAGATGATCTCATCAACCACCCTGTACCTGTCATCTGCCACCTTCCCATCCAGAACCTCACATGCAAATCTATCCTTGGAGTACTCTACTAAGAGTCTAGCCCTAGAATCTGTATCCAAGCTCATAAGAGACAACATGGCTGGTCTACGTGAAAGGGCATCTGCTACCACATTGTTCTTACCTTTGACATACTCAATGTCAAATTCATATGCTTGGATCTTACTGATCCACTTCTGCTACCTCTCTTGTGGCTACTTCTACTCCAAAAAGAACTTGAGGCTGTTGTGATCAGTCCTCACCCTGAACCTATTGCCTACCAAATACTGCCGGTACTTAACCAATGCATGCATGATGGCCAACATCTCCTTGTCATATATAGAATACAACCTCTCGTGTGAAAGGAGCTTCCAGCTCTCAAATTCTATAGGGTGACCTCCCTACATCAATATTACGTCAATCCCCTCTCCCAACGCATCACACTCCAAGACAAATGGCTGCGTAAAATCTGGTAACGCCAACACCTCCTAGATAGCCTGCTCGATCTCATCTTGATAGGCCTTGGGGTGACTATAAGGGGTGGTGACCACTGCCTCGATGCCCTGCTCAAGCTCGATAGTGTGCTTAAACCCCCGATCCAATGGCTATCCTAGTGGAATCTCTCCAAACACTATGGCATATTGATCAAGGATGGAATGCACCTCTAGATGTACTATCTACCCTATAGTCCCTGCCTCTGATGCTCACAACTCCACTGCCCACTCTATGTCTCCCTTCCGAAAGACTGCCTCCATCCGATGAGCCGAGACAATCAGTGGCGGATATGTGTGTTGTCCCCATATCTTCTCATGTCTCCCTGTCATCTCATCATCCCACTCCATCTCCAGGGTCTTCCAATTTTTCATGGCCTTCCCTAGAGTGATAAGGCATTGAACACCCAGTATCATGTCGGTGTCTGGAATATCAACCACAAAAAAGTGGTCAGTCAATGTGTAGGTGCCCATCGTCACTGAAATCTCTGGAACATAACAAGCACTCATCATGGTCTGATCTCCTGGGACCAAGACTGAAAACCCATCGAAGCTCTCTGTTTGTATACCTCTCTGCTCAATCATCTGGGCATTGATGAAGTTGTGGGTTGCCCCACTGTCAACCAAAACTGATACATGTTGGCCACGTACTGTCCCTCATATGCGTAGCGTTAGATAATTGGGAACTCCCTGCAACGCTACAAGGGCCCCTCCAGTGGGTGCAAAAGATGCACCACCTGCTGCTGCTGGTGGAGGTGGCAAAGGTCCCTATATGACATGGCTATATCCTACCTCCACATCCTCCTCGTCATCCTCTTCTCCACTTCTCTCAGAGAAGACCTCAATAAAATGTTATTTACCAGCAACACATTTATGTCCTAGTGCCCATGGCTCTTGACAGGTGAAGCACAATCGCTTCTTCTTCAGCTCCATCCTGGAATCATCGTCAAGCTGTACTCATCCTGGATTTCCCTTTGGAGGAGGAATCCTCACATCCTTCCCCTTATACTGAAAATTTTTTCTCTGGGGGTAAGGTGTCCGTGTCCTAGGTAAGACATCTTGTAAGTCTCGGGTCCTGTTGATAGCGTCCTGGAGTGTGGCTGGTTTAGTGGATCGGACTAAACCCCAAAGTGGCTCTGCTAACCTCTCAATATACATATAGACCCTCCGTGCCATGGATAGGTCTAGCACCATCACAGAGACCCTCAAGAAATCTGCAATGTAGGTCTCTGGGCTCCCTATCTGTTTGAGCCTTGTCATCTCAACAAATGTTGCTCTGGATCCCTCCAATCAAATTGCTCCATCAGTCTCCTAGTAAACTCGACATATGTCGTCATTGTGGAGTGCCCTAGCGTAACTATCCCATGAAACCACCAATCCTGGGCCTCACCATCCAAATGCAATATTGCCACCTTGATATCCTCTGTCTCCGACATCTAGTTAAGCTGGAAATAAATGTCCAGCTTGTTACCGGGAATAGTATCCATCGGATGCTGCTATTCCCACTAAGACTGGTAGCTATCTTAGAAACAAACAAGTAAAGTCTACTTTCGCTTTCCTTTATGAAAACAGATAGGAGTAGAACAAACGAGACTAACCTTAGTCTTGCACTTGATTTCCTCTCCTTCCTGATAGAGCTTTGTCGTTTCTTCTTCGTCTACCCAGCTTCAAAGAGCACCTATGGAATCACAGCAACATACTACTATCGAAGAACAAAGATCTATATTCATAAATAACACAGGACCAGATTTGTGTTAACCATACAAATGCATATATAATGAAACATACAAGAATATGGAGGAAAAATTGAATAGCTTTATTAAGATGAAAAGTAGCAAGAGGATTACAACCATATGTTCTAACCCAACATCATCCTCCAGCTAGAAAGCCCTTCTTCACCTCAAGTAAATCTTAGATCCCCCAACACTATGAATGTACACCAGAAAACCAACAACACTTCTCTATAAGATACAAAATTCCAACCTCGTGATCTCTGTGATGAGGGATCCATATATAGATGATTGAAGGGAGGTGAGTCATCTTCTGGGGTCTTGATTAGTGTCCTCTCTCTGATATTTCCTACTTCCACTTGGAGAATGGTGATCTCTTACTCATCCCTGGTCAAAAACAGAGAGGAAAGTGTTAGAGGGGAAGCTTTTGGAAGATTCCATGATCTTCCACCTCGCATTTTGTCCCTACCATTTGTCCATTCCCAACCATCGCACCCTACAGAGGAGTCATTCAGTATGCATCGCACCTTGTACACTGGGAAGGTGATATGCATCATACCCTCTCCACTGGGTTTTCAGTATGGTCCAGTTTTGACCATTTATGAGCATTTTTTAGTGGAGAACTTCTGGGAGATGATCTAATCAGCTGACCTTGTTCCTTTAGGCAGTGAAGCAACACTTTTAGGGGCTTAGGAGCCCTCGGTTTATGGAAATTTATGATTGGGGTTGACGTGCCCAAAAATGTCTATAATAGTTGCCCCCTAAAGCATGAGGCCGTTAATCTTTTTGATGTCGGGTGAAATGCTTTACTATGAGGATCCGAAGTTTTTTTGAGCTGGGAGGCGACCTGTAATAAGATACAATACAATATATTATTTTGACAACATTTTTTCATGATCTAGCTGAGGCAGGCGTTCCCATGCTCAGCTTTATAAATTCATTTTCATGTACATAGGACAGACAATCGTCTGTGTGACAAACTCATGATTTGGACTCATCGTCCTTTGATTTGGATGATTATCTGTTTGGAAATGATGTACACTTGATGTCTTTATATTCCTGAATATATCGCAGCCCGAATGGATGAAACTAGATCCAGGGTCTTCAAAAGTCGTTCAATCTTCACTCGAAGTACAAGTCGATCCATGTGAAAAATGTTATGGAGTCGAACATGGAAAGACATCGCCTGATTACCAGCCAATGACGTAAGTTGTTAATAGGCGCGAGAGGAATCACCAATAATGACAATGAACCTCAAGGTACTATAGTACAATTCACGCGGTGTGAAAAAGGACTTGGCGTTGAACACCACGTAAAATCTCTCGGTCGAGTGCCATTGATGTAAACCTGTCGCCGAAAGTGAGAAACTTGCCATTGAGGCATGCAAGCTTCAAAGTACTGAAAGGGTTGTTCCTAAGTCAACTTCTTGGATAATGAGCTAATGTCGACAAGAAGTGACCCGTCACAGGAGGGCCTTAATGAATCCCACATCAACGACACGGAACGAAGTAAATTATTTTGGAGGTGAAAACAATCTGACGATACAGGGTTTAGGGTGGCAATCATGAAGGAATGGAGCATGAATGTATTGTAGTGGGTGAGACACAGGGGAATTGCCTTAATGACTTCTCTTGAACATATTGGCGACACTGACGATGGATTGGTAGCGTTAACCCCAAAGATGGGGTGTGTGATGGACCAATGGTGATGACCAGTGAACGGAACAACCCAACCCGGCATGGATGCGGAAGGAAAGTGTCATCTTCAAGAGCGACTTGCTACCAATAAAGCTTTTTCAAGTTTTCTTCCCAATTTTC
>APFE030537323.1:339191-365292 GCA_000404065.3 Pinus taeda | reverse complement strand
GCTGATTCCAGTAAGGTTTGGAATTCTCCTCACGCGTGTTACAAGGATGGCTAATAGAATCACAGTCTTCGTAGATGTTCTCGAAGGGGTAAACAATCATGTGGGGGGGTGAAATGAATCGGCTAAAAACAGAGTGGAGGTGATGGCGAGAACACGACCAAGGCTCAAAAGCTGGCGATAAGGCATTCACAATGGTTATTTACCGGTTCATTTTTTAATGAACTTAAACGCTGGGGGAAACATTTGCTCATGACTTATGTTTATTTTTTAACGAGCTTGAACTATGTACTATAAATTCTCGTGGGGGGTTTATTTTTTAACGAGCTTGAAGCCTGCAGTAACACTGCTTGCAAGTCGTATGATAAGGATGTTTCATTCAAGGTACCATTTTGAAGAGGCTTGCACCTTTTGAAGCTTTGCCTCGAATCCTTTCTCTATGCAAGCTAGGAAACGACCAGCCTTACAGGTTTAAAGGGTTAGAGGTCCTACAAATTTAAAAAAATAAACAGTCGCTCTTCGCTTGCATGTGGAAAGGTTTGCATGCCCCCAGGTATAGCGAAAAATTTCCAGGTTACCATGAAAGTTCCCCGCGAAGCGGACCGAATGCTTTCATGGCGATGTCTACCAAAATAGACAAAGGGGAGTGGTACAAACGCATGCCACTCAGCATAACCTTAACGAAGGTATCTTATTCCAGCCTAATCCCATTCCTATGAGGACGGGTGTGTCAGAATAGTCATATATCCCTCACGGAAATCCACTCTATACCCAAGGTTTTCCTGCCGAAACAGACCAGGGTGCATGCCCCCTGGGTTTCAGTCACATCCTCCTGAATCACTCGCGCTCATTAGGTGGATGGACTGGAGATTGATGAGACACTCCTTGTGTGAAAAGACCATTTAAGGATGGCATTTGACTATTTGCGATGCGTGAACCAGGAAATAACATTTGGTCTACGAGCTTGACCATTATGTCTTCGTGCGGAAAACACATTACTCTAAAGAGTGAGGAGACGATGGCTCCCATGCAATAAATATAGTCTCATCCAAGGAGTAGATTATAATCCAAGGGTCCTTGAAATACCATTACGTTCACGTGAACGGTTTTCCTTCTCAAAGTAATAGGCACATTTGGAATGATCCCTAAAGGTCGACTGGTTCCTTTGTCGAAGCCTGTCAGATTTCTCATTTCAGGCAAAAGCGATGGTGAACCAAGCACTTTCCAAGCAATTAAGGAAATGATACTCATAGAAGCCCCTTCATCGATGATGGTACCAGCCATGACCATTTTGTAAGCTTGTACAATGATTCTAAATGGTACATTAGCTGGTAAAAAGGGTCTGCCTAGTAGATTCCAGTCGAAGGCAACGACTAGGTTGCTTGGTGGTGGGACCGAATAGATGGTCGGATATGACTCTGATGAACTTCCTTCCTACGATAAAGGAATGGGTGTACTGCCCCCAATTTCATCGGAGTCTGTGTTGATGAAAAGAATTTGAACGGTGTCGTTCTCTTTATCTTCAGTGACGGTATCATTCGAAGATGAACACTCTGAAGGCAAGACCGGGTCAACTTTCGTCTGGTATGGATTCAGAGGGTTCATTTTCAATGATAGACACTTCGGCTGACCACAATGATGGGCCAACTAGATTTTCAACCAGTGGAGGACTTGGCAAGAGTTTTTTTATATCCAGGAGGAAGCCGTAGCGGTGAAGCAGGAAAGTCATCCAAAACTCTTTTACCCTCGTCAAGGAAGGGACAACGGTGGACGACGTGATTGCCTTCATACAATTTACAAGGAAATCTAGCATTCCTTTTCTGTCCAGGTGCTTCACTTTCACTGGTTGATGGTGTGCATTCAACATGATCATCAGAGGTTGATGACACTGGATTGGCAAACGAGGAGACCAGTCCCTTAAGATCCGAGGGATGTAGGGACAATCTCGGTGAAAGTGGTCTCCATTGCAAATGACACAAGGAGATTTAGGTTTAGACGGTGCGGTGTGAGGATTTTCGCTAGATGATGCTTGGTTGGCCCCTTTCGATTTTGGTTCCTTTTTCTTCTTTTCCTTTTTCTTTTTCTGCTTCTTCTTCTTCTCAGTTACTTGATTTTTAGCTTTATTGGCTTTACCAAGCGAAGAGGAAGGAGGAGACGAAGAATCAAATGAAGTAGAAGGTTGGGAGGCAACTCTAGTGTCATCTAGTTGCTGACTTGACTATTCAGGAATTAAGGGATTCTGAACAACAGAGGTAGAGAAGAGCCAGATAGGAAAACCAATTGTCAACCCTGGAAGTGACAAAGTGGCCATATGGGGGGCACCAACATATCCCAAAGAGGAGAAGGGACTAGGATTTCCTCCAAGGGGAAATCCTTGGTTGGTAGACTCCATTTTTCTCAACCTAAAGACCAATGAGGGAATTTTTGACATTATTCCGATTAAAATAACTTTTATATGCTTTGACACAACTTGTTTTTTCAATTTTAAAGATCAAGAAAAACAAAAGATGACTCTAGTCGCCTTCGATTTTTATTAAGTCTGAAGTGACAAGTGCTCAGAGGACCTTTTCCTTTAAGGAGTCTAAAAAGGAGCAAAATGGACTTCTCTGGAGATCTAGGCAGAGGGGATTACCAAACCAATCGCAACACTGCAGAATAATTTTTACGGTATAGCAGTCAATCTTCCCGAATGCTGTGTTCAGTGCATTGCGATCGATAGGGTGGCAGACATGGCTTCCTAAGGATAAAGGATGCAGCCTATTGTGGTATCCCAAAATATACTCGATGGTACGTGGGAGCACAAGTCCATACTAGCACTTGTCGTCTCAGAGTGGAGGAATCACCCAACCAACAATGAAAGCAATAGTTACTAGGTTTTACGACGCCAGAATACGTCTCTAGCCTAGACCTCTAGATGTTGTGTGTTAGGTTCCAAAGCATTGTTAGAATCATTAAATTTAATTTAAGTTGATCTTGCTTAAAAATTTGCCTTTCAGGTTCACCACATGATGTGTATACAATTCCTAAAATGCAGTCTAAGATGATAAACAAACATTTAATCTTCTTTTGACAATGAAAATCCTAGCTACTAAGGAAAGAAAGTTAAGAATCTTTCTGCAAAGAGCACAGGGCACACGCTAAATGCACTGTCCTAAATCAAAGCAAGCAGTCAAAATGCAAATGCCTATGCATGTATTTGTTTTCAGCCTTCTTAATGTATGAATGATGATAAGAAAGCTATGTGCAAATCTGAATTACTTTCAAAGCAACAATACTCAACAAGTTACTTTTTCAAAATGAAGTGAATGTAAGAGAGACACTTTGCGGTTTCGAAATGAAAATTGCTTTTCGACACTTTAAAAAATATTAATTCAAATCATATGCAATAGTAACTGTATAATTGACTATCAAGAACAATGGGATTGTCTTCTAAAACTGAAAACGACAGCTACGACACTTTCAGATCAAGAAAAGACAGTTCGACTATGCTACTTTTTTGCAAAAGAGAACTGAAAATGGCGCACAATACATAAAAACACTTACAGTTCTTTGCACTATGGAGGCGGAATAATGTAAGAGAAGGGGGTTTTCATATAGATACACTAACCACAGACAACAAAACTACTGAATAGGACTGAAAACAGTGAGGAAAAAACCAAAGTCTGAAGGTAAAGTTAACCTTCCCTGACCATCGCACCTGTCACACTGTGAATTCAGTATACATCACACCTACTGCACTCGGGAAGTGCGATGCATACAGACTGCCTTTAAGGCAGGGTGCGATGGTACCAGTGCGAGACTTTAAACAAGTTTTTACTCACAATTTGCAATTCAGTTCAGGGATTTAGGCCGAGTAAGTGATGTTCAGTATATGTAAATCACAGGGGTAGATCTAAGGAGGTTACTAGAGCCACCACTTAGGGCAATTAGACTATTTGCAGATCGATTGTTTAATTCACAAACAAAACCTGGAGATTGACTAAAGCAGCATTGATCTACTTTGCATTTGTATGACAGATGCAGTTCGAAGGCTAGCTGGCTTGGCTTCAGGCTCCATATGTAAGTTTATAAAAGAAACAAAGATAGGCTAACAAACAATCTAGTCGGTCCCCAGCGGAGTCGCCATTTTGTTACCGAGAATAGTGTCCACTCGGATGCTTTTATTCCCACTAAGACTGGTAGCTATCTTAGAAACAAACAAGTAAAGTCTACTTTCGCTTTCCTTTATGAAAATAGATAGGAGTAGAACAAAGGAGGCCAACCTTAGTCTTGTGCTTGATTTCCTCTCCTTCCTGATAGAGATTTGTCGTTTCTTCTTCATCTGCCCAACTTCAAAGAGCACCTGTGGAATCACAACAACATACTACTATCAAAGAACAAAGACCTATATTTATAAATAACACAGGACCAGATGTGTGTTAACCATACAAATGCATATATAAGTAAACATACAAGAATATGGAGGAAAACTTGAATAACTTTATTAAGATGAAAAGTAGCAATAGGATTACAACCATATGTTCTGACCCAACATCAACCTGCAGCTAGAAAGCCCTTCTTCACCTCAAGTAAAGCGTAGATCACCCAACACTATGAATGTACACCAGAAAACCAAAAACACTTCTCTATAAGATACAAAATTCCAGCCTTTGGATCTCTGTGATGAGGGATCCATATATAGATGATTGAAGGGAGGTGAGTCATCTTCTGGGGTCTTGATTAGTGTCCTCTCTCTGATAGTTCCTACTTCCACTTGGAGAATGGTGATCTCTTACTCATCCCTGGTCGAAAACAGAGAGGAAAGTGTCAGAGGGGAAGCTTCTGGAAGATTCCATGATCTTCCACCTCACATTTTGTCCCTACTTGTCCATTCCTGACCATCGCACCCTATAGAGGAGCCATTTAGTATGCATCGCACCTTGTACACTGGGAAGGTGATATGCATCACACCCTCTGCACTGGGTTTTCAATATGGTCTAGTTTTTACCATTTATGAGCAATTTTCAGTGTAGGGCTTCTGGGAGATGATGTAATCAGCTGACCTTATTCCTTTAGGCAGTGAAGCAACACTTTTAGGGACTTAGGAGCCCTCAGTTTATGGAAATTTATGATTAGGGTTGAAGTGCCCAAAAATGTCTATAAAACAGCTTCTCCACCCAAGACTTTACCGAACTGTTTGATGAACCATCAAATGTAGGCAAGTGGAATCTACTCATTGCATGGTGGGTGTCACCATCATGGTAATGTCGATACCCTCTGAGATGGTCGCGGGGTCTAATATTCTCGCTGGAGCTGAACAAAATCTTTGAATGAGAGGGCTTCCCTGAAATCTTGCCCATAGGCCTGGTACTCTCCAAAATAATCGCCCATATGTCCGGGCTCTGCCTTCTACTGGGCTACAGCCCCCGTGTCAGCTCCTAAGAAAGTGGGCATGGTAGAGCGTGTAGGGGCATGTGAGGCCACCTACTGCACAGTATCACGCTGCTCTGGAAAATGGTAGGATGCGCCCAATCCCTCACTAACCTGAAAAACCTGTGGGCTCTCACGTTGTCTGGCCTCTATTTCCATGAATCTCTGCCCCATCACCTCAATCTGCCTCAACAGATCCTGCATGGATTTGAGGAGCATATCCACAAATCTCTTCCCGTCATCATCTGCCATTGGATCCTCCTGTTATGCGTCCAACATAGGCTCCTCCTGTTTTGCATCCACTTCCAGAACACAGTCTCCCTCTCCGTAAGTTTTCTCCAACCTACGCTCAGCGTCTCTGTATCTCTGACCACTGTAACAGATATAGGGTTTTTCCCCCAGTGTCATAGATTGCTAGCTCCATAGGCTGAGCCAGATCTATGCTCTGATACCACTGTAATATCCCTAATCCGGAATATTCCTCAAACCTCAGCAAAAATTCCGACCAAATATGTGCAAATGATATAATAACCCATAAGTGATAAAATAACAGTGGAACAACATATAATAATGTAAAACAGAAATATAAGTAGATACATAAGAAATGCAGCGAGAAATGCTAAGCCATTTTATTATACTGAGAAATAAATGAGTACAAGAGGTGATTAGACAAATGGCACCTCGACTTGCACAAGGCAAGTGAAGAAATACTCTCAGAATGACAAGAATGGCCTCTCTGCGTGGATGTTGTTGTTGTGCTACTGCTACTACTAGAAAACAAATGATGATTTGGGGCTACTCCCCTCCTTGTAATAATCTGAAACTCTAGATTCGGGCTCTACTCAAGAAACCCAGAAAAACCCAAAAAGCTTTCCTGGAATGGCCTCACACTGCTCTGTGTCCCAGCTGCTCGGAAAATGTCATGCTACTGTTACTACTGGAAATTGAATGACGATTTGGGACTACTCCCCTCCTCATAAAAGGCTGAAACTCTAGAATCGGACTCTACTAAAAAAACCCAGAAAAATCCAAAAAGCTTTTATGAAATGGTCGAACCCCAAAAATCACCCCCTTGGGGTTTTTCATAGTGCCTGAAAAACGCTGATGAAACTGTTGCTGAAACACTGATGAAACTACTCCTGAAAGGCTGATGAATCTACTGCTGGAATAGCAATGGAAATACCTTGCCCGAGCAGGCACTCGAAGTCCCCCGAGGCTAAGGGTGAGATCTCCGAACGAAGACACTCAATGCACTAAACAGTGTTGCAGACTAGCTAAACAACCAATGTGATCTAAGTCAAAATGACTATCACAAATGCTCATAACCAGAATGATCCCAAATGAGGGGGTTCCTCTCTATTTTATAGCCTCTGCCTCTCACAATCCCTAGGCTCACTTCCTCCTGCATGATCCCCCTCTTGCCATGTGTTCCTTCCCAACTGTGTAGTCCCTCCATGTGTCTCTGTGGGCCCCATTTTTGTGTACCCCTTTGGCCCCCTTGGTTCCCCCTTAAGTCACAACATTGTGCTTCCTAGGAAGTGACTTTTTATTCTAAAAAATGAGTTATGTTCCCCCTTCCTCACTTTTTATTTACAAATAACTATAGAAGGCAAAAATCGAACAAAATCAAATATTCCAATTAGCCATAGCTAATTAGGAATATTACAACAAAGATTGCCAAGATGGTACACCATGTTATCATGCAAATGATAATCCAATTCCTCTACTTGGTTACCTTGACTCAAGCTTGTATAAACATTTTGAAATTCATTATCTAATGCATATTGCTCAATATAAATTTCATGTAAAATAGAATTATGCTTGAGTAAAGTATTTGCACTAACAATGGGCCTAGAAATCATATCAACAACTTTATTGTAGATACCTTTCTTATACTTGATTACCAAGTGGAATTGTTGAAAAAACCCATCCATCGGAAGTGCCTTGATTGCTGCAACTTTGATTATGATTGCAAGTATTGCAATGGCTGATGATCAGTGTGAATCACTGTTTCCTTACCCATAAAGTAGTGTTTCCATCTTTTCACATTTTTCACCATTGCATACAGTTCTTTGTCATGTGTAGGATAGTTAATCATGGCACCATTAAAAGTTTCCGAATGAAAACAACTAGGCTTACCATGTTGCATGAGGACTGCACCCATGGCGTAGTCACTAGTATCAGTCTGAATCTCATATGACTGTCTCAAGTTTAGAAGTGAAAGTAATGGAGTTGTACTGATATTTTCTTTCAGTGCATCAAAGGCCTTTTGTTTTTTACCTCCCCACTAAAAAACCTTTTTCACACTTGTCAACGCATGCAAAGGAGCGGCTATAAGAGGAAAATTAGCAATGAATTTCCTCCAATATTGGGTTGCTCCCAAGAAACTTCTTACCTCAGTAACTGTCCTGGGACTTGGCCAATTGACAATGAAATCAAACTTGGAGGGGTCTATTTTCAACTCACCTCCTCCAACAATATGACCCAAGTACACTAAAGAAATTTTTCCAAACTGGCACTTTGACATCTTAAGATACAACTGTTCTTTTTTCAAGACATCAAGTACTTTTCTTACATGCATGACATGTTCATCATGATATTTACTGAAAATTAACATGTCATCTAAGTAGACTATGACAAACTCATCAAAAAATAGCCTCAACACATCATTCATCACATGCATGAATATAGCAGGAACATTACATAAACCAAAAGGCATAATCATCCATTCAAACAATCCTTGTTTTGTTTTGAATGTTGTCTTCCAAATGTCTCCTCCATCTATTATGATTTGATGGTAGCCACTTCTTAAGTCTAGCTTAGTCAAATACTTTGCATCTTTCAATTGATCAAGTAAATCATCTATTCTAGGAAGTGGGTAATGGTTTTTTACTGTAATTTTGTTCAATGCACAAAAGTCCACACACATGCGCGATGTTTCATCCTTCTTTGGCACCAAGACAATAGGTGAACCACATGGCGAGGAAAATAGTCTGATGATCCCTTTATTCAACAAATCTTGAATTTGCTTCTTAATTTATGCACTTTCCATCACTGACATGCTGTACATGCCAATGTTAAGAAGAGGACAATCTTGTCGCAATTGTATCTCATGTTGGATTCCTCTCTTGGGAGGTATTCCCTTTGGTTCCTAAAACATATCATGATATTGGTTAACTACGTCAACTAATTTATAGTTCAAATTTGAATCATAACCTTTAAAAGCTTCATTATCAACATCATTCTTGGGTTTGACCATTAAAAGCATAAAATTCTTACTCGAATTCACTAGTCTTTTCATCTGCCCTACATTAACAAGTGAAAGATTTATTTTCTTGCTATGAGCTCTCACAATATATTCTACTCCTTCTTTGAATAAATGGTATTTGTTTTCATGTCTATGGAATATAATGTTTTTATCATAAAGGTATGGGCTACCCAAAACTATGCCACATATATCTAACAACACAACATCAAGCTCCACTTCATCTATGAAATTTGCAGTAATGGCGAATTTCAGTTTACACTTTCTAGTAACTTACAATTGGGCATTGTCACACACCCATCCAAGTTGATATGGTTTATGATGTAGAATCGTTTCCAAGTTTAAACTATTGACAATGTTTTCAAAGATAATATTGGCTTGAGGGACACTATCGAAAAGCGTATCAATCTTGTTGTGTTTTGAGATCACCCTTATGTGAAAAAGTTCTATTCTCCTCTTTTCATCTAAAGTTTCATTTTGTGAGTTTGAATAACTAGTGTTAGCAATGGATTCTTTTTCTTTTAACCCCATGGCTATGATTTTAGTTTCATCGCTCAAATCAGATCCCAAATCCTATTGAGTGGTTGCAATTGTCTTTTGTTTTCCCTTGTTGTTGTTTCTCTTTGGTCTCATTTCGGGATGAAGCTTCCAACTATGAGCTTCATCATGATCCTCCTTGGAACAATGTTTTCATGTAACTTTTTCTCCTTCTTTTTTGATAGACGCATTTTTCTTTTCCTTCCCTTTGAAATCCTTTTGGATTTTTACTACCTTCTTTTGGGGTGTTTTTCCCTCTTGCCTCAAGATGAGTGGCTTGCACACACACATCATCTAAATTATTGGGATTAAACATTAAGATAATATGCCTAAGGTAATTGTGAAAACCCCCTATGTACTTTAGCAATGTGTCCTATGATTGCAAATCTACACCTAACATCGAAGACATTTTTGAATTCTTGGGTATAATCTTCCACACTTTGACCTTTAAGTTGTTTAAAGTTCTGTCAATTCATGATGGATTTTTGCATATAAGCTAGAGAGTAGAATTGTCTTTTGATTGCAACAATGAAATCATTTCAAGAAATTGAGATCTTACACTACAAGAAAAAATGAGATTGGTGAGGGGCAAAAAATGTCACCATAAACTCATTGGTGATGGTCAAAAATGCCTTCGTCACCGAAAACTGAACGTCACCAAAAGTGTCATCGCCAAAAATATAGGTGTTGTAGTGACATTCAAAGTCCGTCACTAATGGTGATTTATAATGACGGATAATGACCGTCACCATTTCATATGAGCAATGGTGATGGACCATAGTCTTTTTCACCAAAAAATGAACGTCACCAAAGATGGTGTCAACAAAAATATAAGCGTTGTAGTGACATTCAAAGTCTCTCACCAATAATGATTTATAATGACGGATAGTGACCGTCACCATTTCATATAAGTAATGGTGACAGACCATAGCCTTGGTCACCAAAAAATGAATGTCACCAAAAGTGGCGTCACCAAAAGTATAGGTGTTATGGTGACATTCAAAGTCCATCACGAATATTAATTATAATGATGAATAGTGACCTTCACCATTTCATATGAACAACAACGATTTATTGTAATGGATCTTTGTTAATTTTAGGTATGTTCTATGCTAGAGCAATTTATTCCAATTTCTTTTCCACATTAGCAATCACATTAGCATAAAGTAAATTGCAGATAGAACATAAATATAAATCACAAAAGACAAGCCAAGACAATAAGACACAAGATGTGGCGCTAGCCAGGGACAAACCCCAATGTGTGGAAACCCTTGATCAATTCTTCTTTTATGTTCTTCAAAGTTCAGCAAAGAAAATGAGAGAGATAGTACATTTACAATAGAAGTCAATCACTTTGACTTTTGATATCGACATGAGATCAGTTGAAGACATATTTCTTCAACTAATTCTCTAAGGTGACTCGTTCACCTATCATAGTGCTGCATCTCATCTATTTGTTGCACATTACCATTTGACACCTTGTTGTACTGTCACATGTGTTGAACCTTGATGACTGAGTTGCTCTCATCTTCATGTTGCATCTTCCATGGTCTTATTCATCATCAAGTTTCCCATGCTCATGATCGCATTCATCATTATGTTGCCCATGCTCATATCATCATGCTGCTTATTATGTTGCCCATGATCTCATACATCATGTTGCCTTCCTTTGAAGACAGATGCTCCAGTTGTTTCAACAATTCCCAATAGTTCCAGCTTTTCCAACTTTTCCAGTAGTTCCAACAGTTTCGACATTTCTAACTTTTCTGGCTTTTCCGGTATTTCTGAATTTTTCGGCGTTTCCAGATTTTTTGACAATTCCAGTGTTTTCGGCAGTTCCAGCTTTTCCGACATTTCTGGAATTTCCGACGTTTCCAACTTTTCTGACAGTTTCGGCTTTTTCGACATTTCCAACTTTTCCGGCTTTTCCTTAGGATCTCTCCTCCTACTAAAACCCAAATACAAGTAGAGAGAGGAAGAGATCCAAGTGTGTGTAGAAATGACTTGAAGTCCTCTTCTATTTATACTAAAACATAGAGGTTGAATGGACATTATTGTTGGGCTTCTAAGCCTACATAAGTTGTTGGCCGACTTAACAATTTGTCTATAGCATAAATAAATTCATAACTTCATAAATACTTATCAGAATCGGATGATCTTTAGATCAATCCTACACCTCTCAATGAGGGATCCAATAAAAATATCAACTACCATAAATAATATGAATCACATGGAGTTTGGCCCTAGTTGCCAATTTTAACACTCCCTCTCAACTAGGGAGTACTCCATCCACTGATCCATATGTCCAATTGTACTATCTCTGCTATCAGTGCCTTGCACTGCTCTACTCATCTCTACAAAGCTCTTCTTAGCTCTGCTCATCTCTACTAGCTCTGCTCTGCTCTGTTGGCTTTGTTGGCTCTGCTCTACTCTATTGGCTCTGGTCTGCTCAGCTTAGCTCTGTTGGCTCTGGTCTGCTCTGCTCAACTTTGTTGGCTCTGCTCTTCTCAACTTAGCTCTATTGAACCATGAAGAAGAATAATTGATCGAGAATTTGTCATACCATTCTCCACTGACCCAAAGTCGATCTCAGAGTGTGTACCATTGGACCCAAATTAGTCCTCAACCGACCTAAAGTCAGTGGAATAGTAGGTACAACTCGTACCACTGGTCCTAGACTAGTTCTCTACTGACTCGAAGTCAGTCTCAGAGTATGTACCACAGGTCCCAGACCAATCCTTAATCAACTGGAAGTCAGTGTCATAGTAGGTACAACTCCTACCACTAGTCCCAGACCAATACTCTACTGACCCGAAGTCAGTCTTAGAGTATGCACCACTGGTCCCAAACTAGTCCTCAACTGAACCGAAGTCAACGTCATAGTGGGTACAACTCCTACTACTGGTCCCATACTAGTATCATTGGTCCCAGATCAATGAAGGTCATCCTAGCATAGGGAGTATGGTAGATACAGCGATGTGTCCATCGGTACTACTATGGTCCCTATCCTCATTTCCCTACTCATCGATCAGATGAGAGGTACTTCGCATGAGTCCCAAGACTACATGGGTAGGATACCTCGACAAGAGAACTTAATCAATCCTGTCCTCATAGGAGAACTAATCATCTTGCTACATAATTGCCATGGAGAACACATCATCCAGGCCTCACAAGAGAACTAATCATCCTACTACACAATCGTCATGGAGAACACATCATCCAAACCTCACAGGAGAACTAATCATCCTGCTACACAATCGTCATGGAGAACACATCATCTAGACCTCACAGGAGAACTAATCATCCTGCTACACAATCGCCATGGAGAACACATCATCCAGACCTCACAGGAGAACTGATCATCCTGCTACACAATCGCCATGGAGAACACATCATATAGACCTCACAGGAGAACTAATCATCCTTCTACACAATCGTCATGGAGAACACATCATCCAAACCTCACAGGAGAATTAATCATCCTGCTACACAGGAGAGTAAATCATCATGTCCCATAAGAGAGTGAATCATCTTGTCCCACAAGAGAGCGAATCATCTTGTTCGTAGGAGAGTAAATCATCCTGTCCATAGAAGAGTGAATCATCCTGTCCCACAAGAGAGTGAATCATCGTGTCCACAAGAGAGCGAATCATCTTGTCCATAGGAGAGTGAATCATCATGTCCCAGTGCGCACCACCAGGGGAGGGTGAGTCACCCTGTGGTCGTATGTTGCTCCAGTAAAAACAACAAGCCCCCAGAGCTCCCAGAGCTTAATGTATACAACATAAAGGACCCTTGTACAAGGGTCTCTTGACGACTCCAAGTCGTTCGAGAAAATCACAGATTTGATCTTTCCCCCCGTGGCTTAGACAAAGTGTGGTGACCTGTACATCATCTCATAGCGATGGAGTTTCCTTGCTCATAGACTTACCATATCCCAGATAAGGTACTATCTGATGTCTATCTTCTGGAGCAATCGTCGAATACGGGATTCCTCAATAATCAAATCCCACCTCTGGTTGTCACAGAGAATCACAGTGGTACAGACAGCTCACTTAAAGAGCTTCCCCAACCAGGCAGCTTCATACGAGATCATACTCGTAGATATGTATCCGGTCTCAGCGGTGCTTATAACAACCGACTTCTGCTTCCTACTCATCCATGATATCGAAGCAGAATCCAAAGAGAAACAGCACTAAGAAGTGCTCTAGTGATCCTCCACACTGCCTACCCAATCAGCATTTGAATAATCATGCAGTTTCATATTTCTAGCAATGTATCTCAATCCATGAGAGATTGTGCCCCGAAGACATCTCAGAAGATTCTTGGCACCAATCCAGTGAGGTTCAACCAAATATGAGCTCACCATGCTAACTGCAAAACATATGTCCAGACAGAAGTTCACCAAGAACATCAATGCGAATGAGTTTACGACATTCAAAGGCACTTCCCAAAGCTGGTCCAACATCACTACCATATAAATTCTGAAAGTTAAGATCCTTGAGGTAGTCACAAGCTTGCAGTTCACCATTCCACATCTGGAATCCAACTCCCTCTTACTTCTGCAAATGAGAGGGTCTGCACCTGTTAGAAGTAGGTTGTCCTCATAAGGTGTTGGTATGAGAGGTCTATCATCCACAACCTTTGGATGGTTTGGATCTGTTTCACTCCTAATGAATCTCAGCTTTATCAAACAGCTATCGATCCTCTCATACTATGCCCGGGGTGTTTTGCTTCAAGCCATAGAAGGCTTTCTTACGCCTTCATATGTGAGATCTTTAATTATCAATCTCAGACCCCTTGGATTGTTCCAGACCTGTGGACCTGCTACATGAGGGGAATGGTCCCCTTGTAAGATTTTCCTTTGGTATATCTCAAACATGTACTTTCATGCTCATTTTGCATTCAAGCATCCCTGTCACTATCTGACTCACAGACCTTCAGTGCTACGTGACAATGGACATGGTTCCCAATGGACTTCTTGAAATTTGATACAACCCTTAACTCACAAACATCTTTGAAAATTCTATTTCCAAACACGTACCTTTCCATCGATGAGTGCCACCCTAAAACCTTTGACTTCCATTTCCGAGATGGACACCAGGTCCTTCTTGCGATTAGATACATAAAAGTGATTCAGGGTTCCTTGCTTTCTTTGAAGAGTCAACCATTTCCTTGATGACGTGCATTACCTTCGGACACTCCTTCGCATAATGGCCGAACTTATTGCAACCAAGGCATCTGCCTTTTCTTCCACT
This sequence comes from Pinus taeda, assembly GCA_000404065.3. NCBI lineage: Eukaryota > Viridiplantae > Streptophyta > Pinopsida > Pinales > Pinaceae > Pinus > Pinus taeda. The sequence goes on along the minus strand of APFE030537323.1, from coordinate 350,826 downwards.
CTTAGATCTGAACTTCCCAATGAAGTGATCTTTAGATGGGCCATTAGAAACTTTTTTTATGCCATTCTGATAATATGTTCTGCTTCAACTTCAACCTTTGTGAAATTAGAAGAGAGATGTGGAACCCATTGATCATTTTGTCTTGTCCCTATTGTCTTTGGTAATTTCTCTTTCACTCTTGCTTGGGCATTGTCTTCACCTCAGCTCTGATACCATGTTAATTTTAAGTATGTTCTATGCTAGAGCAATTTATTTCAATTTATTTTCCACATTAGCAATCACATCAGCATAAAGTAAATTGCAGATAGAACATAAATATAAATCGCAGAAGACAAGCCAAGACAAGAGGACACAAGATGTGGCGCTAGCCACGAACAAACCCCAATGTGGGGAAACCCTTGATCAATTCTTCTTTAATGTTCTTCAAAGTTCAGCAGAGAAAACGAGAGAGATAATACATTTACAATAGAAGTCAATCACTTTGACTTTTGACATCGGCATGAGATCAGTTGAAAACATATTGCTTCAACTGATTCTCTAAGGTGACTCGTTCACCTATCGTAGTGCTGCATTTCGTCTATTTGCTACACATTACCATGTGACACCTTGCTATATTGTCACATGTGTTGAACCTTGATGACTGAGCTGCTCTCATCTTCATGCTGCATCTTCCATGGTCTTATTCATCATCAAGCTAACCAAGCTCATGATCTCATTCATCATTATGCTGCCCATGTTCATATCATCATGCATCATTATGCTGCTCATGCTTATATCATCATGTTGCTTATTACGCTACCCATGATCTCATACATCATGCTGCCTTCCTTCGGAGACAAATGCTCCGGCTGTTTTGGCAGTGCCTAGTAGTTTCGGCTTTTCCGGCTTTTCCAACAGTTCCAACATTTCCGACTTTTCCAGTTTTCTGGCTTTTCTGATATTTCTGGCTTTTTCAACGTTTCCAGCTTTTCTGGCATTTCTGGATTTTCCGGCAATTTCAGCTTTTTCGATAGTTCCAGCAGTTCTGGCTTTTCCAACAGTTTTGGCTTTTCGGCAATTCCAGCTTTTCCATCTTTTCCTTAGGAACTCTCCTCCTACTAAAACCCAAAGACAATAGAGAGAGGAAACAATCCAAGTGTGTGTAGAAATGACTTGAAGTCCTCTTCTATTTATACTAAAACGTAGAGGTTGAATAGACATGACTGTTGGGCTTCTGAGCCTACATAAGTTGTTGACCAACTTAACAATTTGTTCATAACATAAGTAAAATCATAACTTCATAAATACTTATCGGAATCGGATGATCTTTAGATCAATCCTACACCTCTCAATGAGAGGGATCCAATAAAAATATCAACTACCATAAATAATATGACCCACATGGAGTTTGGACCTAGCTTCCAATTTTAACAATCTTTCATGTTCATCACTATTGGTGCATATATATGGTGACGTTCGTTGACCGTCACCAAAAACCGCATTGCCAGAAGTATAGGTGTTGTGATGAAATTCAAGGTCCTTCACAAATAATGACTATAATGACAGACAACGACCGTCGCCATTTCATATCAACAACAATGATTTATGGTTACAGACCTTTGAGGGTCGTCACTATTGATGCATATATATGTTGACATTCGTTGACCATCACCATTTCATATTTTGGTGAGGGTCAAAAAATGTCACCAAAGCTCATTGGTGATGGTCAAAAGAGCCTCCATCACTAAAAATTGATCATCATCATTCCATATGGATATCAGGACACGATGGAATTGAACCACCAACCTCCTGCTTGTAGAGTAGGTGCTCTTCCATTGAGCTAGCACCCTTTAAAAAAAATAGACTTTTAAAAATTAGACCTTGAAACTTCATAAATTGTAAATTCTACAACTTTCAATAAATTAAAGTCTCAACATTATTTTACTAAACAAACAAAGCAGCATCGAAACTGCATGTCCCTACTTGGTTATGGAAGTTATGAAAAGTGGGTGGAGGGAAAAATAGTTATGTATAAGAGAATCGATATGTTCAGTTGAATACTCAAAAGTGAAACTTTGAAGACATTTATAGTTTATAAATTACCTATAATTAGCAAATGCACCAAATATTGCAAAGAAAATGTCATAAGTGAATAGCATATGGAAGAAGAGCATTGATGAAGACAGATGCAATATGTTATAGTTTGAGTGAAAAAAAAATCTCAATGTTGTTGTTGTTTGGTGTTTAAATATCTCAATGATATCTAAACTTATGTGCAAATGTAAGATGGATCTCTAGAAACCTTGATCGACATATGATAATATATATAATAATATATCTATAAATGTGTGTGTGTGTGTAATATTATATATGACATATACATTATATATGTAATGTATATTATATATATATATAATATATATATATAATATATATATCCCCTTTACCTAAACCAACATGCAATTTGGAATTTTACAAGTCCACACTCAAAACATGACAACAACCAACAAATAAAAAAAATTGACTTGGACAAAAAGAAATAACTTCACCTTCATTCTTGAGCTTCTTCTATTTATTTGAATTTGACTTCTGACATTCTTTATTTGACAAGGAATCAAAATCATCACTAGTATTAAATTCATCCAACAAAGATTTTGGATATCCCACTAACATCTATGTTTTTGTTGCCATGCCTAAAAACCATGGAGTTTCTTGTCGATGGTAGAATAAGATGTGCGTCTGATGCTCAAGAACACATTCCTTATTAACCATTGTTACCTGGCAGAAACCAAAGAAACAACACAATATCAACGTACACAAAATCCCCTACCGGAAGATAATCATAACTTAGCTAAGAAACCTAAAATATGTTCTTAATTAATAAACTTTGTATTTGGAAATATTGTTTCTTTAGATTTTAAAAAGACTGTTGTACAACGCTTCTGTCTATTTATCCAGGGAATTATATCATAGCATATGTCACACAGTAGCAATCTACAAAACCTAAAGTAAAAAGACAAATTTTCTCAAAAAAATAGATTTAGAAAAGAGCTTTGAAAACTATAAGTTTGTCATCAAAGCTTTAATTAGTTTAACATCAAACTAGTTGGAGTTTGAAAATCAAAATCATTCATAGGAAACGAATAGGACAATGGCCAAAGTCGCTATTCATACATATAAAGCTAGAGTCACTATTGCCATTGGAGATAACTGAAATTTGGCCAGTGGTCTAACAATTAGAGCTTATTTGTTGGGAAGACTCGTCAATACCATCATTTTTTTTCCACGGTCTGTTGTGTCTCTAGATGCAGATCAGATAAATTGCCATTATCAAGTTCTACCTTTCAAGTATTGATTTCTAGCTCACCCTTTAAAACACAATTCTACCACTCCATTTTATTTTGTTTTGTCAAGAGAATTGGCAAGACCTTCCCATCCTCTATTTTACATCATCAATAACCATCCATCAATGATATAAATAATAATAGATACACAACAAAGGCCAAAGATGTGATTGTTGTATACTTGTGTTCTAGGACTCATCTGACTTTACTGGTGCAAAGAGCTCACCCTGGAAAAATAAGATCCACATGGAATTTACAAAACTTTTTTAAAGTAAACCAATCAAAATATGAAGATCCTTTTAATCAATAAATCTCTGACTTAAAATAAAAGTGGCCTAGAATTGAATGTTATATCAACCATGTCAACTAACATCAGGTGAGAAATACAAGCCATGCATATTTGATTAGTGAAATAATTGATCTAGTAAAGCTCAAAATCAAACAGATGACTTACAGCTAAGAAACGCAAATAAATGACTTAGAACTAAGAAATGAGGTTGCCCTTTCAACCTTGTCGTTAAATAACTCTTCTTTATGTCACAGACCATTAAAATTTTTCTGATACTAGGTGGAAGTGGTATTGTAACATTAACCTATGATAGTCTGTGTCCACGGCTACTTCTCAAGATCCGCTCAAATACCAACATTTGGGGCTAGATAAGATACATACAAAAATCATCAACATGAAAATGAAATCTACAGCCTTGTAAAAAATAGGAGAAAAAAAATATCCACAAATTGAAACAAACTGTAGGATACCTCATTCCTACAACATGATTATCTTGTCATGAACAATAAAAAGAGAAATTGGAAGAAATGTAATTTTTTCCACGTTTTGACAATGAAATCTTTTGCATATTCAATGGACAATTGATGAAAAAAGTCAACTAAAGCTTGCCAACATCAGGATTATAGTAAAACCTAAAGGAACCTCTCCAACACATATATAATCCTAAAATAAGTATCTATACATATAAGTATTTATTGAGGATATTGTATTTTGTGAAAATATGGAAGTCAAATCTTTAAAATAACACAATTTATTGTACCATTGCCTTACAAAGTCCATTCATTTGAGTATTTACGAAGTCCATTCAAGAATTTCTTCCAAGTTCAAAGTTTAAACAATTAACATGTAGCCTAAAAAAGCTCAGATTTGAAAAAAAGATAACCCAAAGATGTAGAGTATATATCTCACATTTATATATCATAATTTCTAGACACTAAAATGACACTTTTTAGCATACTATTTTGAATTCAGCCCAAAATGCTAGAAACAAATATTGATGGTTATTTTGCTAATATAGAAGTTTTATACATGCATTTATTTAAACAGTTATCTTGCAATCTCAAACATATCCAAGGATGCACACACTACATTGCATATTTAGTGCTGGTGTGTGAACTTGAGACAACGAAGTCCAACATTTAATAGTTTGCCTACAATATGCACTAGTTAAATACGTGAACAATAGTATTGTAGGTATGTGTTATGAATATATGTATTGCGGGCCAATAAGAGTATGGTTGGAACAGTAATGTTCAACCCTTCCAACTTTTCCTATAATTTGCATTGATCTAATAGGTGAACAATAGAACTGTAGGTGTGCATTTTGCATCACTTACCTAAATCCAACACCTTCAGCATAGAAATTTCAAAGAATATGTCCAGAACTGGTAGGTAATTTGTAAAATGAAAGAGTTGGCTTGATTGTTTCCGGAAAAGAATAGATTCTTACATTGTTCAATGTAAATTCATGACACTTTGCCAAGCTTAGATGGAATAAAAAGGAACCAAGCTAGAAGGTTATTTAAAGAATCCTTACTTAGCCAGGGTAAAATGTTAGCCCTTTCTTTTCAAAAATCATAAATGTAAAAACTTTAAGAAATTTAGTGAAGACACTGTAGAAATGTTCTTATCAAACCACTAACATAAACAAAGGTAAGAAATATTGCTTTGTAAAAGTGATATTCATGGTCAAATTAACCAAAAAGTAACCTTTTAGCATAGTTAATGCACTAGTGTTGCTGTTACAATATTTGGCCCAAACAATAAACATAAAAACCCATTTTCAATTTAGTAGGAGCATGTTGGGCAAATAATCTCACAGTAATACCCATGATTGAACATTCTGACCCACTAAATCACTTTTACATCCTTTTGAAGTCCTTCAACAAAGTACTTAAAAGTTGTGAACAATGTCATAACAATACTTCTAGTTATAAAACAAGCATTTCAAGCTTTCCTCTGTTTTATTACATGGATATTTGTCCTTCAAATAGAGTTATGTGGCACAAAACCACTTTCACCCTTAAGAAAAAAGGTGGTTGTAAATGCATGGTGAACTCTCTTAGCACAAATATGCTCTTAGTATGGTATAGGATTCTCAGACTAGTGCCAAGTTTAAGGGTGCCAAAGGCTTTAGAATTTAACTATGATATGGTGCATGCTTGGCTTCAAGACAACATATTCTTTAAGAATTTCATGTTGGGAAACCTCCAAATCTGTTTCCAGGAAAACTCAAGTTAAATGGAATTTTTTTTTGTATAATGGTTGTGATTCATATGGATGCACATTAATATATATGTTTTTTTCCTAAATTTGAATAATTATGTATTTTTTGGTGACCTTTTAGCATAGTTAATGCACTAGTGCTGATGTACAATATTTGGCCCGAACAAAAAAAAAAACAAACAAACCCATTTTCAATTTATTAGGAGCATGTTGGGCAAATAATCTCACAATAATACCCATCATTGAACATTCTAACCCATTAAATCACTGTTACATCTTTTTGAAGTCCTTCAACAAAGTACTTAAAAGTTGTGAACAATGTCATAGCAATACTTCTAGATATAGAACAAGCATTTCAAGCTTGCCTCTGTTTTATGATATGGATATTTTTCCTTCAAACATAGTTATGTGGCACAGAACCACTTTCACCCTTGAGAAAAAATGTGGTTGTAAATGCATGGTGAATTCTCTTAGCACAAATATGCTTGTAGTATGGTATAGGATTCTCATACTAGTGTCAGGTTTAAGGGTGTCAAAGACTTTAGATTTTAACTATGATATGGTGCACGCTTGGCCTCAAGACAACATATTCTTTAGGAATTTCATGTTGGGAAACCTCCAAATCTATGTCTAGGAAAACTCAAGTTAAATGGAATTTTTTTTGTATAATGGTTGTGATTCATATGGATGCACATTAATATATATGTTTTTTCCTAAATTTGAATAATTTATGTATTTTTTGGCCAACCAGTTTTTTTATCTAGTTTTTATCTAGTTCTGATTTGATTTGACAACAAAAATAACTCAAGAACTTGAGAGGATAAATTAATATCCTCCCGATCCAAGTTCAATTACCGCTTGTGATGTGATTGTTGTTCGTGAGACAATTGTTGATCCTTACAGCAAATGTATATATTCTTGGAATATGATCTAACTATGATATGGAAGTGTTCAACTATCTTTTTGAGGACATTGTATTTATGTAAATATAGAAGTCAAATCTTTGAAATAACACAATATATAGGAGTGACAAGGTATGCTAGGCAGTGGTAAGCTGGAAGTCAAATCTAAAATAACACAATTTTGGACCATTGAGAACTTCATATGTGTGTGAGAGAATTGAAATCCATGAACACATTCACAACTCATCATATAATGCTCTAAGTTCTCCAAAACCCTAGATAGAGAAAACCAATAGAAACCTTAGCTCCACCAAATATATTTCAAAAAGATATTCAAAAAGATTGATTGTGGAGTATCTTTGGTGGAGCTAGGGTTTCTCTTGGTTTTCCCTATCTAGGGTTTTTGAAAGCATGGAGAGTTATATGATAGGTTGTGATTGTGTTCATGGGCTTCATTTCTTCTTTATATATATGAATTTTTCAAGTGAATGCTCCAAGAAACACTAGCACCTTAAGACAAAAACACATAAAGTACAAAGAATATTGAACGAGATAGAGAGAGAGAGAGAAAGTAGCACTACTCTTACATCTCTAACCCAAGTATGAAAAGAAATATGCACAAGTGAATGATCGACTATAATAACAACTCACTCCTTCCTCCATTTATATTATAGGTAAAGGGGCTTTACAATAACAAGTGGACCTAGTCCACTACAAGAAAACTTGCAAGACACAAGTAGGTCCACACATGTGAAGCACTCTACACATGTGTGAGGCTCAAAGGTGACAATGATTAAGAAGTAACGCCTCCATGGCATGAGCACTACTCCCCAAGGTCCAACAATCCTCCAAAGCTCCAAAGCTCCAATGCATCTCCATGGTCGTGTGTACCCTTCAGGACAATGCACACCCAGGGTCATGTGTCGCCTTAAGGACTCCCACACCTACATATCCACTCCCTCAACCCAAGAGTCCACATGTCAAGTGTAAACCTCCATGAAAGCAACCAAGCAACCCCATTCTATATAGGGCTCAATAACCTCCCTTGAAATACCCAACTCTACTCCAAGCACATAAACTCCCTTCATGCATTAACAACATGAAGTCACCAAGTTCCATACTTATCCACCACTTCGAGGAAGAATGTCTTTCAAACATCCAAACAAGGTCTAGTAACAAATATTAAACCACCTCCAATGTCCAAGTCCATCATGGAAGAGCATGGTCCAACCATACACCATGCACCCCACATCTTTCATTTCTTCTTTATATATATGAAGTTTTGAGGTGAATGATCCAAGAAACACTAGCACCTTAAGACAAAAACACAAAGTACAAAGAAGATTGAACAAGAGAGAGAGAGAGAAAGTAGCACTACTCTTACATCTCTAACCCAAGTATGAAAAGGAATATGCACAAGTGCATGATCAACTATAATAACAACTCACTCCTTTCTCTATTTATATGATAGGTAAAGGGGCTTTACAATAACAAGTGGACCTAGTCCACTACAAGCAAACTTGCAACACAAGTAGGTCCACCCATGTGAAGCACTCTAGTCTAAGTGACATGTGTGAGGCTCAAAGGTGACCATGATTAACAAGCAAGGCCTCCATGGCATGAGCACTACTCCCTAACGTCCAACAATCCTCCAAAGCTCCAAATCTCCAATGCATCTCCATGGTCGTGTGTCTCCTTAAGGACAATGCATATCTAGGGTCATGTGTCGCCTTAAGGACTACCACACCTACATATCCATTCCCTCAACCCAAGACTCCACATGCTAAGTGTAAACCTCCATGCAAGCAACCAAGCAACCTTGTACTATCTAGGGCTCACTAACCTCCTATAAAATACCCAACTCTACTCCAAGCACATAAACTCCCTTCACACATCAACAACATGAAGTAACCAAGCTCCATACTTATCCAACACTTCAAGGAATAATGTCTTTCAAACATCCAAACAAGGTCTAGCAGCAAATAGTAAACCACCTCCAATGTCCAAGTCCATCATGGAAGAGCATGATCCAACCATACACCATGCAACCCACATCTCACGAACCACCCCCAAGGCCCAAACATGGTGTAAAAATTTTCAAAGTAACCTGAAAAGCTAAAAATTATGTACCTCTCATCATAAAATCCTTTGTAACTCCATGCATATTCGGTTACAACTTTCACTCGTAAGTGTCACTAATCAAATTTTGCAACTCCTCTTTTCTACAAAAAGTGGGAAGACTAACTATAAAATGACCATTAGACATTAGAGTAGAGGCCTTTTATGAAGGCAATCTGAAAGAGACCATTTGGGGCAAGGGCAGTATCCATACTGCCTTAGTCCTCAATTGGCATCCATACCTTGACGAAGTTGTTTGTGAAGTGTGCTATTGCATTGATTTTGGAAGAGACTATTTGGGGTAGGCAACATCCATACTGTTATTGATTTGACCTGAGTTGGCATCCATACCTTCTCAGAAAAATTCCTTTCTATCATATTTATTTTCTGGGTTACTCAACTACAAATTACTTCATGCTAGCATTTACATCTTTTCTTCAAAGTCAGTATCCAGTTTTGGTGGAAATCACTAGTATTTTTTGTCGTTGCTTGTCTTCATATCTTTGCTATTATTTTGTAATTATTCAAGATTTTGCTACAGTTAGGGCCTTCTTAATTTCTTATTTTTGGTTCATGGATTCAAATAACTTTAGAGATTGAGTGAAGGTAGTTGAATGCATCCAAATTAGGTTCCAACTCATAGGATATTATGATTTTTCCAATAAATATAAATGGATGGACGACCTACATCAGCACATAGGTTTATGTGCATAATAGTGGAAAAAAGGAAGATATTATGGGCCCAATGGGTGTAATAGTTTTCCAATACCAAGGATTTGGTCCCAAAAATCTAGTACATTTAGGAGAAAACACAAATGAAATGAGAGTGTTGACACCTTATCCTCAGCGATTGGGAGAATTTAATGTGAACAGTCATCAAGAAGATGAACTAAACGATCACATTCATGTATATAATAGATAGCTACCTAATGGAATAAATGAATCAGTTTTTCTGGAGTTACTCCTGGCCTGACATGGTATCAAAGCATAGGTCCCAGGTTCTTTTTTTAACCTTGCCTTGTAACTCCTCTGTCCATTGCATGCCTTCTGCTCCTCTGTCCACTGCCTGACATTCCTTGTTGTTTAACGCATGGGTTGGTTCGACTATTCCTCTGCCTAAATGCTGCAAAGTTGTTGAACGCCTGAAGGAGAAATGCTTGAAGGAAACGTTGCCTGACAATGCTGTCTGTTTGAAACGCTGTCTCTATCGGAGCACCACGAGCATGGTAACACTGTTTTGAAATCTATTGTGCTTGAGATGATATTAAAAAAAAAAAAAAGCGTTGTCTGGTATCCATATTTGAAATGTTGTCTGATATGAGCGGGATATCTCACCGAATTTGAAACGTTGTCTGGTATTTGAAACACTGTTTGACATAATGAGTTTGCACGCTGCCTGAACTGCCTCTAATCCCACGAGATATGTCATGTCTTGAAACGATGTATTGAGCCTGCAGTCATGTTTTAAAATTGTTGTATTAAAAATGCTGTCTGAGCGGGATATGTCACAGTTAAGTCCATATATTTGAAACGTTGTGCTGCGTGGGTATTTGAAACGCTGTGCTACGTGGGTATTTGAAACGTTGTGCTGTCCTTTCCATATTTGAAACGTTGTGCTGCGTGGGTATATAATTCGTAGTGATTACATATATCCATGTGTGGCATTGAAGAAACCTGTTGCAGCTACATTGCGTGTTACTATAATGTATATATATTGGCGCGCTGGTTTGACACACAATGTGTATGTCTACGGATTCCTCCATTAATTACTTGCAAACGATGATAGCCATAGCCACAGTATTATAATAGTGCATGTGATCTTCATTATTAGATAACCAGCACTGGATTTATTCTTATCCAAGCATAGAATCAGCTAGAAATGGATCAATGGCCGAGCAGTGCGTACTGTGGAATCTGGATCAGTTGGTTGTAGCCTGTACTTTGTTACAGTGCTATACATTGCCTATCTTTCTGTGTCTCAGTTTTATAATATATTTACATCTGTAAGGGGAATAATTTATCAAACTTGGATGCTGGGGATTGAGAAGAATGGCGAACTGGGTACAGTGTTGACCTGCGCTGAAATTGTGGTCCAGTTAAAATTTCAGAGAATAAATCTCATTCTCATATGTCATCAATCTGTGAATGCGAGCGATGCTTCTTCGGTTTAAGTTACCTTAAAGCTTAGAGTGGCAGTGTTTATGTTTTCTCCCCTTTGAGAAAAATTTTTGCTGTATAGCAGCAGAATTTTTTTCTTCATAAGAGCATTTTTTTTTTGTCATCAAAAGTATTAGTCTATCAAAAAAAGTTTTTTTATATATCAGCAGAAGTAATCTTTTACAGAATGCATTCAATCATCTCTATGATAGGAATAGTTCTCACTAGAAAGGAGAACTATCTTGACTGGTCCCAGATGATACAACACACTCTCATCTTCAATGAGTTGTGGAAAGGAGTGTGTGTCAGAGAAGGAGATAGTGACCTAGAAAAGCCTACATCAGACAAAGAGCTCGCCATCTGGGAAAACAAGAATAGCAAAGCGTATGCATTAATCACAGCATCTATAAATAAGGAGGTGAGTCACCACATTTCATCATATTCAGCTGCCTTTGAAGCTTTACAAAAGCTGAAAGAACTCTATGACTCCCATTCTGCACTTGAATTCGTCCAACTTATGATTAAACTCTTCACTCTTGAACTGCAAAATAATGATCCTCTTGCTCTTGCATCTGAAATAAAGTCTATAATGCATGATATCAAATCCACTAAAGTTGAGC
>APFE030537323.1:301500-326336 GCA_000404065.3 Pinus taeda | reverse complement strand
TTATTTAACCATTTTTAGTTAAAATTTTTGTATAAAAATTGTGATTTTGACATGTCAATTCTAGCAAACAATTATCAAAAATTGTAGTTTTTTTGTTATATTTATGTTAAAAATAGTTATTTTTATGTCCATTGTTAAAAAATATTGTTTTTTAGAAACAATTATTTCATGTGGATTGAAAAATTAATTAAGAATGTATAAATATGTTGATTATCTAAAATTCAAACTATCAACTTTCTAATTTAAAAATGCAAAACAATAAAAACCCCACTACAAAAAAAATTAAAATTAAAATAAAAAACAAGAAAATATGAAGAAAACGGCCACTTCAAAAACTATCAAATTTAGAAAATAATTATTTACATTTCATACACTAGAAAATTTAAAGTCAAAAAATATGTCTGTTAAAAAAAGGATGTGATGCAGAATACTCACTTTTTAAAATCAGCATGAAAATCACTACCATTCTAAAACGTAATGTACATGAAAAAAATTAAAGTTCCAAAAACTATGCTCTAAAAAAACATGTGTGTTCTGCATCGCCCCTTTTCAAAATCAGGTCATTTTTTTGCTATCTCTACGAAACAGGTAACAGTATCAGTTCCCGTTTCAAATTTTACATTGTTGGTTTACATCATTGACCAGTAATCAGGTGGTTTTTTATCGTGTTTGACCCCGACACATCTATTCACATGGTAGAATTTGTACATTGGTTAGATCGAGACAGAGATGAAGACCTTGGGTTTCATTTAATAAATGTAGGTTTCCTGGAGTTATTAGTTGTTCATGATTGTATACGTGATTCCTTCTATACGGATGGCTACGTCCATATCGTGGGTCCATATAAATGATCCTTTCTATTCAGATGGTTGCATCCATGTTGTGGGTCCATACACATGATCCCTTCTATTTGGATGGTTGCGTCCATGTCATGGATTCATGTATTTGTTAGGTGCCTATTCAGAGATGTATTATTAGGCATATTTATGTCATAGATGTCAGATATATATTGTATCATTCTTGATTTACAGGTCTCCTGACGGTGTTTCTACGAGTCCTTGCCTTGACTTGTAAAGCATTTCACCCACCACTCCTTGGTCTACCTTCATGCTTTAGGGAGCATCTGTTACACAATATTTTGTCGCACTTCCCATCTTGTATCTTGAACCGTCAAAACGAAGAAATTTCTTAGTGTACTCACCCTAAAACATATACAGAAACATCCTTGAATAAGAGAAGAAAAGCTACCCCGAGAGAATTCTAAAGAAGTTTGCCTGAAACCCTATTTTTCTGAATCAACGTGTTTTGCACTATTGTTGGCTCGTGTTAATGGCTTATTGCAGCATGTTGACCTAGCACTGCTAGATAGGAAAACCCATGCTAAAACTCTTATGGAATTTTTTCGTAAAGTGGAGGAGAATATTCTCTTACTAGAAGCCTCGAGAATGGCGAGCTGGATATTGTTGAATGAAGATATGGTCGAGTTCTCCCATTTTGAGTCCTTGATCCTACCTTTGGGGATCTTCCCCTTGAGATGTGGACCTTCTTCCCTCTTTTATGGATCCCTAACTCCTTCTCCTTTCCTATAAATCAAATCCCTTCTATCCCCAACTAGTTGGTCATTTCTTGGTTGAATTCCTATGCTAAAACTATGCATAAATGTTTCCCATCTGACTAAGGAGAAGGAGTGCTTAAAGGTCTTGGCTTGGACTTAGAAATCTACCACAAAGGAGGCTTCCAACATCAAGGCACCTATTGTTGTGTGCTTCCCTCATTTCTATTAATAAATGCGTCAGGTGTTTACTTTCCAGAAGTGTATAAATCATTATTCATTTAGCATGATGTTCCTTGATTTGTCATGTAGTTTATGTTAGAATGAATTATGTTATGTATATTTTTGTCACTTTTGTTTGATCTTCCTTGTACGTACCCATCCCCAACGATGTAAAGAGGATTGAACCTGGAAGCAATAAGGTCGAGGATGACATCAACAAGCGCTTAGCATCAAAGTGAAGTAGGTTATCTATCTTACTTGGCATTTTCCAACATAAAATAGGAAAGCCTGCACTTGTTTGTCTAGTTTGTTGCTAGATCCTCTCATAGGACTAGAGAGATCATTTATGTCCACATAATGGATTGTTTGACCTTTCTGCAACAATCTCGAATCACTATTATCTACTCTACTACATCCTTTGTTTCGTGTCGATGAAGTGGGAAACATTATGGCCCTCCTTCGACAGATCACTTCCTGTTGACTTCCGCTCATTATCCAAGAAGATGATCTAGAAACTCCCTTTCAGTACCTTGGAGCCTGCATGCCTCAATGGCAAGTTCTTCGCATTCAACGATAGGTTCACATCATTGGCCTTCGATCAAATTATTCTACGGGTGTTCGACTTCAAATTCCTTATTCACACTCATGTATTGTGTTGTTGTACCTTGAGAGCCATTGTCGTTATTGGTGGTTTCTCTCATGCCTGTTAACCCTTTACATCGTTGACCGGTAATTAGGTGGTTTTCCATCATGTTCGAGTCTGACACATATATTCACATGGCAGAATTTGTACATTGTTTGGATCGAGACAGAGATGAAGACCCTGGGTTTCATCTAATAAATCCATGTTGCATGGAGTTATTAGTTGTTAATGATTATACACATGATTCCTTCTATATGGATGGCTGCAACCATGTCATGGGTCCATACATATGATCATTTCTATTCGGATGGTTTTGAACATTTCGTGGATCCATACACATGATCCCTTTTATTCTGATGGTTGTGTCCATGCCCTGGATTCATGTATTGTTAGATTCCTATTCAAAGATGTATTATTAGGCATATTTACATCAGAGATGTCAGATATATATTGTATCATGCTTGATTTGTAGGTCTCCTGACAATGTTTTTCCGGGTCCTTGCCTTGACTTGTAAAGCATTTCACCCATCACTCCATGTTCTGCTTTCATGCTTTAGGGGGCATCTATTACATAGTATTTTTTCACACTTCTTGTCCTAAATCCTGAAGCATCAAAATGATGAAATTTGTTAATGTGCTAACCATGAAACACATACAGAAAAACCCCTGAAGAAGAGAAGAAAATCTTCCCTGAGAGAATTCTGAAGAAGTTTGCCTGAAACCCTAGTTTTCAGGATCATCGTGTTTTGCACTACTGTTGGCTCGTGTTGATGGCTTGTTGCAGCAGGTCGACCTAGTGTTGCCATCATGAATTTTGATAGGAAAACCTGCGTTGAACCTATTATGGCAATTTTTCCTAAAGTGGAGGAGAAGCTTCTCTTACTAGAAGCCTCGAGAACGGCAAGCTGGATATTGTTGATTGAAGATATGGTCGATTTCTCCCATTTTGAGTCCTTGATCCTACATTTAGGGATCTTCCCCTTGAGATGTGGACCTTCTTACCTCTTTTATGGATCCCTAACTCCCTCTCCTTTCCTATAAATGAAATCCATTCTATCCCCAATAGGTTGGTCATTTCTTGTTGCATTCCCATGTTGAAATTGTGCCTAAATGTTTCCCACCTGACTAAGGAGAAGGAATGCTTGAAGGTTTTTGCTTGGACTTGGAAATCCACTACAAAGGAGGCTTCCAACATCAAGGCACCTATGGTTGTATGCTTTCCTCATTTCTATTAATAAATACATCAGGTGTTTACTTTCCATAAGTGTATAAATTAGTATTCATTTAGCATGATGTTCCTAGATCTGTCATGTAGTTTATGTTAGAATTAATTATGTTATGTATGATTTTATCTCTTTTGTTTGATCTTCCTTGCAGGTACCCATCCACAACAATGTAAATAGGATTTAACCTGCAAGCGAGATGGTCGAGGACGACATCAACAAGCGCTTAGCATTAAAGTGAGATAGGTTATCTAGCTTACTTTGCATTTTCCAACATAAACTAGGAAAGCTTGCACTTGTTTGTCTAGTTTGTTGCTAGATCCTCTCATAAGACTAGAGAGGTTTCTTTTGTTCACAGAAGGGATTGTCTTCACAACAAGAACCCTCAAAGCTGCTAGTATCAGTAACAATCTCACTTGCTTCAAGCTCCGTAACTCTACCCCTACCTTAACCCATCAATAATTTGTTGATGGCACTCTCTTGATGGGTCTCCCCACTATTAATGAAGTAGCAACCTTCAAGTGCATTCTCAACTGTTTCTCGAAAGCCTCTGGTACTTCCATCAACCTTGAGAAATCCAAAATATTTTTCTTCAATACCCCCCTAGCCATTCAAAGAAACATCACTATAATTCTTGGCTTCCAAAGGTGCTCTCTTCCCTCAAAATTATAGGGTGTTCCCCCCACTGATAAATCCTTCAAGAAATCCAACTGGGAGGACCTTCTCAATAGTCTATGCAAAAGTATCTCCAACTGGACCTTTCACTCCTTCAATCTAGCGGGCATACTGGTCCTTGTGAAATCGATCATGCAAGCCATGCCCCTGTACCTATTCTTAGCTTTGGATGCCCCTAAGTCGGTAACCAACACCATCAGAAGTATTCAATGTAGTTTCTTATTGAGAGATTCATATATCAAGAAAAAATGGGCCCTTGTAGCCTGGGAATAGCTCTACAAGCCCAAGAATGTTGGGAGGTTAGTTTAAGAGACCTAAAAATTCTAGGAAAAGCCCTAGGGGCTAAAACCTGGTGAAGATTGTTGGATAACCCACTCACACCCTGGGGTCTTATTTGAAAGGAAAAATATGTGCCCAACTACTCAAATGGATATCTTATCAAGCTTGCAGGCAACGTTAATGGCTCTGCAATATGGAAACAAGCATGGAAGAATAAATAAATCATTCAAAAACATAGCTTCTAGGAAATTTGAAATGGGGAAAAGGCCATCTTCTAGGAGGATTCATGGCAAAAATTACCAGTCTTTGAAAGAGATCAGTACACATCTCTCTGAACATCCATGCAAGAAAGAGGGAATCTTCAAGTAACTCGTTATTGAAAGCCTGGCATTCGGAATGATAGGTGGAGGGATTGGTTGGATGCCCAAGACTGGGATCCCCTGCCTAACAATCTCGACTAGAATTCCTTTGCCTGAACCATTCAAGAAACTAAAATTCAGTTCAATCATGGGGAGGATAAGCTAATATGGGGTAAGAAATCAGTAGGGTTCTTCATGATCAACTTCAGCAACATCAAAAATGGAAAATATTATGGGAGAGACAGTTGTGGCCCAAAATCACCTTGTTTATCTTGTTGGTCATGCAGGGGAAAATTCTCACCTAGGACTATTTATGGAGAAGAGGTTTCACTAGTCCATCAAGATGCCCTATTTGTGAGTCACACGAGGAAACCATTAACCATATTTTGAATACTTGTGACTAAACCAACATGATATGGGAGTGGGTTGGCAAAGTTTTCAAAATGTCAGACAAGGTCAAAACTTCCATTCATATCGCTCTGGAAAATTGGCGATATACCATTTCCCACCATCCTGTGGTTGACAGATCTTGGAATATTCTACTCGGAACCATTTGTTGGATGGTATGGAAAGAGTGTAAGGCCAATTTTTTAAGAATGAAAAAAGCTAGAGGAAAGCCTTTTTACCTTAATCAAGCAGGTGGTCCATGAAGCTATTGTCATCTCCCAAATTCCTAGGTTCAATGGTCCTCCCCCCCCCCACCCCCGCCCGACCCACTAATCAATGAATTCTAATCCTTCTAGACTTGCATTTTTTGTCTCCTTCCAATGACAACCCGACAAATGTTAACCCTAAAGCTCCTAGTGACTAGTTCCCCCCTAAGAAAGATATGGTAAAGGTGAATTATGATGGGGATGCAAAAGGAAACCCTAGGGCTACGGGTTTCGATGGTGCTTTTAGAAATTTGGATGGGGAAATCATATCGGTCTACACTGGTAGCCTTAGCACCACCACTAACAATGTTGTTGAGCTACAGGCCTTGGAGCATGGTCTCGCCATTTCCAAAGAACAATGCTTAGGGTGCCTGACATTCGAAGGAGACTCGACGTTGGCTACTATGGCCAGCCTCAAGCTCTAGCAAGGTACCACCATGACCAAGGTCACCGACAATTGGAGGTTTATCAAAATGCTACATCGCATCATCTAACATATCAGTGAACTTAGTGGGCTCCATTTACAGGTCGTGAAATGTAAGACTAACATCTTGGCTAACAGACTAGATAATGAGAGTACATTTGGCAACATCAAGTTGCGCTCCCTTGCATGGAATGACTTGGAGGAAGGCCCTCTCCACCAGGAGTGTAAGGTTATAAATGTCAAGGATAACAAAGTATGGCACATTCTTAGTTCTTCAAGAGCTCGTCAGATCTCTCACACGAGACCAATACACTTCCCCTAATTTGTTATCATGAAATCCATCGTTGGCATCAATTCCAGCTATTCGCATGAGGGAATGAAAATCTTGATTGCAATGTTGTTATCTAACTCCCACCTCCTTGATCCATCGCCCAATAAAATCCTTCTCTCACCCATGATTTCTCTATACCTAGTTTTGGCCATATTCAATGGTGCATTTATAGCCACCTCCAGCCCTTTCCTCTCTTCCACCTGCCCTTCCTATGAATACCCCAATCCCTCGACTCCTCTTCATTAATCTCTTTGCCCTCATGCCTCTGCTGCCCTCTTTTCCCCCCCCTCCACTCTAAAGTTCATTTGGCTTTACCTCGGCTCCCCCTACCTCTCCATGGCCCCTCGACACAGCTCGACTCTTGCCCCCCACCGAGGAAGAGGTTGAACCAATTAGGGTTGGAACGATCCAAGCATGCATCCAAGGACATGCTCAGAAGCGTCGAACTCAACTTCAATGTTTCAGTCGCTCCGGACACCCAAGAGCATATTCAAAATTTGGAGCTCCAATTTAGAATAATTGTCCATGCATTAGCACAGAGGATATTGACGCCCAATTTGAATGGATCCCGGACCCCGGCCTCACCAAGGCCAGTGAGAACCTGTATAGCCAGAATATCGAGCTTTCTTGGCATCTTAAGACCATGCTTGGTTTATCTCTACAGGAGAAGAGCGAGAACACTAACACTCCGAAGGACAAGATAGATATGTTGAATGACAAATTCACCGTTTACGTGGATATTGTTCATCATCGTCGCTTTGTAACCAAGGGTTCATCTCACTACATGTTGTTGAAGCATTGTATGGCCACTATGCAGGCAAGCAGAGAAGGTTAGTCAAGCATTAAATGAGAAATAGGTGGTGCTTCCACCAGCCACCAGGCCTCCAAGGACACCCAGCCAACAGCACCCCTAAGAATTCGATAAGGTTTGAGGAACACACAGATAATCAAGTTAGATGAATTGTGTTTACTCTATGTTTTGGATACTCTCTATGTATTGTGTGTTTAGAATATACCTCCTCCTTGGGACTCGCTATATATGGATATCATGGGTAAAATGTGACAATATTGTGAATCCCCAAGTTGATGTTAAGGTTGCAAATTTTGTAAACAATCATACCTAAAACTACCTGGATGTACACAGATTCTGTCAAACCACTCAGACCAGGTCGAAAGACAATTTCTGTAAATTTTGTAAGGAGAGTAAGCAAAATCTCTGTAAATTTTGTAAGCCCAGGAAACTCCTTTTTTGTTGATGTTTGGGGCATGGCTCCTTTAGACCAATCGTGCACCATACCGATTGTAATTACCATATTTTAATATTATAAAACTTCTCTCACTTATGAAAAAAAAAAGAAATTTGTGTTATTAACTATCATTAATAAATACTATATTAAAATAAAACAATAGATTTAAATTTAATTAAGAAACAATTAAGAATTTATTATAATATTTATAGTTTAAGATGCCTAATAGAAATGCTATATTAATTAAATATACTAAAATAAGTTAAAGTATTTTTTATATATTAATTATATATTGTGATTTATATGATTATTATAAATAATATAATAATGTCCAGCCTAATATAACTAATATGATGATTTTATATTTTAAAATAGATTAAAGTATTCTCTTATTATTATTTTTTATTTGATGTTAAATTACTTATTATATATTAAAATGATTAAAATATTCTTCTATTATTATAAGTATTATTATTTTAATATATTAAAATAGATTAAAGTATTTTTCTGCTATTAATGAAGTATTAATTCAATAATAATGATATAATACCTTGATCTATTAGTAAATAGATTAATAGACTAGCAATTACACTTAGAGGTCCAAAGGAATGCCTATAGGATGAGTGGGAATGTGGAAAATAATAATAAAGTGAAATAAATTGACAATGAAATATTAAATTTGAGTTTCTATATATATTCTAAAGAATGTAAACATGAGGTTAAATCTATGAAGAAAATTACACTAAATGTTTCAAAACAAAGGCATAAGGTACATAGAAGAGGAGTTCATCTTCTTAGGGGCTTTTTAAAATGGCATGAAATAAATTATGAACACAGAAATTATTAGGCATCTATAAGCTAAAGATATCATTGGCACTTGGGAGAAACAACTTTGATTAGTGAGTTGTTGTGAAGATGAGGAAAAATCAGATTATAGATAGAATTGTTGTATCAATGAATGTTGTGAAAGTACTTGTGAAAATATTTGTGAATGAGACAACTAAGCCAAGTGTTCCTTTTAAACAAACTTACATTAATACAATAGTCCTTTACAAAAGGATTGAAATATTGGTTGAGATGGCTCTCCTGAAATCCAAAAATGGTTCATCATCTTTAACAAGTAAGAAATGAGGCACTTAATCAATTAAATTGATCTCCAAGTCAGGGAATTTAATTTGATCCCCACAATTCCATTTTGAACTCTTAATTTGAAGAAATAATTTTGTGGCATAAGTCGTTATGTCATTTATATTTTTTGCAATAATTTTTTAGATACAATAAGAAAATCTTCATACACATATTTATATGCTTCAATATAATGAAAATCTTCACAATATTTTGAGTATGAGTGGTGTTCCTTGTTCATGGAAACATAATCTTAACAACAAAATGCACAAAAATATTGTGCGAAAAGAAAATTAACAAATTTGGAATTTGGTAATAATAGTAGAAACCATATGTATATTAATATTAGAAATCATGCAATCATATTTGACATCTGAGCTTCAACAACTTAAAAAGAAAGTTTTTTTTTTAAATGAAGTTTGTAGTCATTGTGAATCAAAATGTAGTTTAGTTCTTTATGAAACTCTACGACAATGATGATTTACCTTAGGAACTTCGATTTCAGAAATAACGTGCTCATTTATGGATTTTGTGGGTTTGAAAATCTCATTTATACAATCTCTCTAGTTTGATCTAAAAGGACATTCGAAGGTACAGTCTCTTAGAATCGACAACCACAGTTTTTTCCCTTGCACGTTTCTCCTATGACCAATTTCATCTATTATGGTTTTAACTTCTTCAACATACCAAAATTCTACATGGTCGATTCTATCCAAAGACTCCTTCAAGTATCAAACATCATAAACAGTAAAAAGTTATTAAAAATAAGCTTACAAAAAGAGCATTTTCATGACTATGAGAAAAATCATATAGAATAGAACTATAAGCTGCTTGTTAGTATGAATTGTTGTCCAATACACAGGAGCACTTTTGCATCAAGTTGTTCATCCTCTTGAGTAGTGGAGGCTTGTTGTTTCCTTTAATCAACATAACAACATGCAACTGACATGTACAAATCTTTAAGAAATTTTTTATTGTGTAGTGTGATGGATTTGTTAGTTGCATAAAGGTGCATTGAATTTTGAAATGTTTATTTCTCGTCGCGAGGAAGGAAGGATTTTGTGCATGCCATGAGAAGTTTCTAATCATCCATTGTAGGGTTGCATTTTGAATGTTGGAGGAAGTTGGTGAAATAAAATATGTTTAGGAAAGACAACTTGTTAACGGAAAACTGTTGAGAGTGTGATAATTGTAGTGAAGCTTTGCCAAAGTTCATTGCCATGAGATGTGCCCACATAAATTGGTGTATTATTTACTTATGGAAATTGCCTGAGGTAATCTACAAGGATTACATAGTAACCACCAAATGGGTGTTTCGATTGGATGGGAATGATTTTCGAGGGAGTTCATCAATTTGAGCAAGTATTTTAGGTCCAATGAAGCTCATCTCATCAATGTAAATGTATTTGAAATGTCAAATTTATTCTTGGATATTTAGAATGAATTTAATTTCAAAAGGGTGCATAGAGGAGATAAGGATGCAAATGCCATAATGTATTGTTAATGCATTTACGTGGAAGGCTAAAATACTTATTGGAGCAAGCAAGAGTAGAGGGCTTTCTCTATTGGCAGTGTTGGCTAGGAATGTATCCATGAGGCAACTAATTAGGAAAGAATCTCCTATCCAAGAAATACCATGGATGATCATTTTTAACAGTGTAGTGGAGGCATTGTTTGAAAAGTGGATAAGAATGATATTAAAACCCATGCTTTGGTTGGGAAGGAAGAAGGAAAGGGAGTGTGGATTTAAAGAAGGGATATGGAAGAGTTGTGTGGAGGAGTAGTTGAATGCTATGAAGCGAATGGTATTCTCCTGTAAGTTTGAAGGGATAAGAGTATGGGCCCAATTATGATTTGCATCAAAGTCATGGTGGTCAAGCATGTCAAGGCCATCAAGGAGAATGTTGTTACTTGAGTGGAGTTGAGAAAAGAATTTCCATTCTTCCATGTCCAGGGAGTAGTGGGGTTGCATTTCAAGAACAAAGTCAACATTAGAGTCAACAAGAGGTGGCTCTTCAGATTCATGATGGACATGCCATGCACAATAGCTTGCACCAATATCAGTGGCACTAATGTCATCAGGTAGCTTGCAGAAAGGTTAGTACAAGAGTATCTCACTCCAACAAAAGTCTACATAACAGTCTACATCCTGAGATGGCATGGAAGTGTACTAAGGCAAGATACATATGATCATGGTGGGGGCAGATATGTTTCCACGATATTTTTTTTCCTGGCAAGAGGAGAATGACCAATGGCATGCAACCTTAATAAGAGACAATCACTTAAGTGAAGGAGGTAAGTTTACATGTAGGAAGTGATGGAGGGTGTTTATTACCTAACACTTCGTGGGTGATATGCTTAGGAGAATTTTTTTTCTCCATGATGGTCCTTAACTGATTCGGATTTAAATAGGAATGCAACAAATTACAGAGATAACCATAAACATAGAGATGCACCGAAAATAATACTTGATTTCATTAATGTAAAATACTAAAATATGCTTACAAACAGCAATGGAAATAAACCAGCAAGGGCGATGGTAGCTTATCTATGAGAAGAGATGTCGTGGCTACATGCCTCTGAATTATGTTACAATGAGGCTCGAAGGCCTATTTATTGTTGAAAAACAATGGAAAACCCTAAACATCCAAAAACCTATCCCTAGAAGATGAAACGCCAAATTGTGGGTCCCATTTGGGTAAATTGGTACATCAACTTCCCGGGGTCGTAACTTTGGCATATGATCTCCATTTGACGCGCATAATATCTCATTAGAAATATCTATCCAAGGACTACAACTTTGGGAAGAGAAACATCGATCCATGGACCCATGTTGCTCCCAGTTTTCCCAAAAAATGTCGTTTAGGGACTCAAAACGGCTCCGGAAGTTCAAGACCTGAAAAACTGCTAAAAATAGTAAACTGTGCTACAATTAAGGATATGAAAAGCTGAAATAAACAATGGTGGGGGTCCAAGTGGACTTGGCAGGTGGCCAGCAACATCCACTTGGATCATTCCTTCCCCCTTAGGAAGCAATGGTCCCCATTGCATTGAGTTCCTCCATGAGATGAGGAAACTTCTACTGAACTTGGTCCCTGGTGACCCACTTGCCCTGGTGAAGGAGTTGACCTGCTTTGACAACTCGATACAGTTGGCTATTCTATTGGCGAGTGTGCTTGATATATGTGCCCATAATTCGATCAGTTGCAGCTTGTTCCATGCAATCTGGATATAACTCTGTGGGTGTGAGCTGTTCTGCAATGTCGAATATGTCTAGTAATGGTGGAAAGTATGGTTGAAGGCGGTCCACATTGAACACTGGGTGCAAGCCAAGGAATGGGGGAATGCTGAGCTCGAATGCATTGTCTCCCACAGCCTTGGTAATGGTGTAAGGACCATATCGAAGTGGGTTGAGTTTTCGATAGGCTCCGTTAAGGCGTCCCTTTCGCAAATGCAACCAGACTTTGTCACCCACCTGAAACTTGTGTGGCACTCGATGTTGATCATGTTGTTGCTGGTACTTGGCATTTGATTTCTCCAGAATGTCATGGACCTGCTGGCGAATATGTTGGATGTGCTCAATGAAGCTGGTTGCCTTATCTGTTTCTGACTGGACATGAGTCGAATCTGCGTGAGTAGCTGCAAATGGCATGGCCACATCAATGGGACGTAGTGGCTGGAATCCCAAGCCCACCTAAAAAGGGTTGTGGCCAGTCGAGTTGTGAAGAGCCCGGTTGTAGCTATGTAGAACATAGGGGAGGCTCTTGTCCCATGTGCGTGGATGTTTTGATTTGTACATGCGTAGAATGTGTACGATCATCCTATTGACAACCTCTGTTTGGCCATCACTTTGAGGATGGAAGGTTGTGGACTTAGTGAGTTTGGTGTCCAGCATCGACTAGAGACTGGACCAAAATGTACTGAGGAACCTGTTGTCCCGATCTGAGATGATAGACTGTGGGATCCCAAAGTGTACCCACACTCGATTAAAGAAGAGTTTAGCAGTGGCTTCTATTGTGGTATTCTTCTTGCAGGCCGCCATAATGGCCATCTTCGAGAACCTGTCAACAACCACAAAAACAAAATCGTTTCCATGCTTAGTTGAAGGAAGGCTTGACATGTAATCCATGGAGATGGATTCCCAAGGTCGACTAGGGGTAGGAAGCGGGGTATAGAGGCCTTGCTTCTTGATGGTTGGTTTGGCAATGGCGCAGGCAGTGCATGATCTAATGTATTTCCCAACATCCTGTCGAAGATTCAGCCAATAGAAATACTTTTGCAGTACTGCCACCATTTTCTCGACCTAGAAATGCCCAGTAGCCTGACCGTAGTGTGCTTCCCAAATCATCTTGGCACGCTCGCTTGAAGGAACACAAAGGTGACCCAGGTGACATAACAGGGCATCCTAGAGGTGAAAATCTGGAACATATTGACCCTCCAAGAGTGTTTGGTATGTGTGGCCGAATTCTAGGTCACTTTTATAGAGAAGTGGCCAATTAGAAGTCGCATGCCAACAAGAGTTGAGCGCGGTGGTTAACGCCATGATCGGTGGTCGACTGAGGCAATCTACAACATTATTGGTGTTTCCCTTCTTATACTTGATATTCAAATGGAACTGTTGCAAGTATGTGGACCACTTATGATGGTGATCATTCTACAATTTCCCTTGGGTCTGTATGAACTGCAGGGGATGGTGGTTTGTGTGGCTGACCATTTCCTTCCCCAAAATGTAATGCTTCCATTGTTGGCAAGCCTGCACAATGGAATACATCTCTTTGTCATAAGTGGGATACTTCCGGACTGTGTCTGGAAGTGTCTCACTATGATATGCCATTGGATGCCTGTGTTGAGTAAGGACTGCCCCAATAGCATAATCAGAGGCATCTGTCTCGACCTTAAATGGTTGTTGCAAGTCTGGTAATGTGAACACTAGTGTCATGCAGAGGCGATCTTTCAATTATGTGAATGCCTTCTGTTGAGATTCAGACCAAAAGAATTTTGCTTTCGCTCCTCCCTTGGTGACTTGACTCAAGGGCCAAATGATATGACAAAATCCCAACACGAACCTGTGGTAGAAGTTGGCAAGACCTAGAAAGTTGCGGAGCTCTGTCAGAGTGGTTGGAGATGGCCAATCCCAAATGACTTGGATCTTGGTTGGATCCACATGCACCCCCTGTTCATAAATAATGTATCACAGATACTGAACCTAGGTTATGACAAAAGTGCATTTCTCCAAATTGGCACATAATTTGTGTTGTCGCAGTGTTTGGAGAACCTGTCGGATGTGGTGGAGGTGCCCTTCCCAACTCTGCCTGAAGATCAGGATGTCAACCAAGTATACTACTACAAATGAGTTGGTAAATGTCGGCAAGATGTCATCCATTAGCCTCATGAAGGTTGCAAGAGCATTCGTCAATTCGAAATTCATAACCAACCATTCGAAAAGGCCCTCCTTAGCTTTGAAGGCAGTCTTCCACACATCGGAGGGTTCAATTAGTACCTGGTGATATCCTGACTTCAAATTGATCTTGCTGAAATATTTTCGCCCCTTTATTTGGTTCAATAGTTCATCAATCCATGGGATCAGGTACCTATTATGGATAGTGATCTTGTTCAGTGCCCGATATTCAATATAGAGTCTCCAAGTCCCATCCTTCTTCTTTACCAACATGATCGGGCTCCCACAGGCGATGAACTTGGACGGATGTGACCATTCTGCAGCAGCTCCTGAATCTACTTCTTGATTTCATCGTTCTCCAAAATAGAGCGTAGATAGATTGGTCCATTGGGCAGCGGTGCACCTGGGGTCAGATCGATGGACTGCTTGACCTGACAGTGCAGACGAACCCTTGCGGGGGAGGCGAAGATGTCCTCTTCCTCCTCCACGACCTTGTCCATCTATAGTTGCCATGCGGAGGGGCCCTGTAAGGAGGTCGTGGCCATCATCTTCTTCTTTCCTTTAGGGCGTATCATCAAGAAAACAAATTTCTTGGTTTTGGAAATGAGCTTACTGCATTGTTTTGCAGTAACCAAAAAGATGGCGGTAAGCAGTGCTACCTCTGGTATCATGTACAACTTATTTACCAAAGTATCAATAACAGCACGAGACCTTGATTCATACACAACATGTCGCTTCCACAAGTATGGTTGTCCTAATCATACATCACAAACTTCAAGGGGAGAAATGTCACACAATACTTCATCTATGAAGGGCTTGATGTTGTATGGAAGGTGACGCTGCTGGTTCACGTGAAGATCCCGTCCTTGGTGAAGCCACCCGATGGTGTACGGTTGCGGATATGCTATGGTCAGTAAGCTCAGCCACTTCACGACCTCTGCTGAAATGAGGTTCTTTTGGCTCCCACTGTCGATAATGAACTGTAGCAGGGAGCCCTTTACCCACATCTGGGAGTGGAAGAGACGTTCCTCCTCCTCTGGATCTTCGGGTTCCTCCTTCTGTATCTTCATGGTGCCAACGGTGGCGTTGGGCCGTGCATCAATAATCTGCTTCCCTTTGTCATTTCCCTTGTTAGGTTCTGACTCAAATTCGAAACATGCATCTGATTCTGAAACCTTTAGCTCGACCACCAATGATTGCTTGGCCCAACACTCACTTGTGTTGTGAGTGGAGCTCTTATGGAACTCACACCACTTTCCCATGTCCTTTTTTGGCTTCACGACGTTGTTCTTTTCTTGCAGCTTTGGCGGGGTGTCTTGGGTCGCCCCGCCTTGGCTTTGTCCTTTGTTTTGCGGTTTGGGGGCACCTTTCCCTTGCTTCGGATTCGTATATCCAAAGTCTCGTTTCTTATGTTTAAACGTTTTCTCGACCTTGACGGCATATCGGTATGTCGTGCCAAGCGAGGGGATGTTCAGGAATTCTATTTCTTCCTGGATATACTTGTGCAGGCAGCTGCAGTATTTGAGTGCCAAATGCTGCTCTGAATCCTTGATACCCAACTTTGTGTGAAGGGTATGGAAAATATTCGTAAACTACGACACATCTTGGTCCCTCCCCTGCCGCAGCGTGGTCCACTTTATGTGTTGATCCTCATAACTTCCGACAGGGTAGTACTGCTCCTTGATGGCATCCCATAATGAATCCCAAGTAGGTGTGGCTGAAAATAGTGAGCTTGCACTTTCATCCTTCTGCTCGTAGTAGGTTTCCCACCATTCCTTGACGTGGGAGGCTACTTTGAGGAGAGCGAAAATAATCTTTTCCCGACTGGAAAAAACATGAACAGAAAAATAACCCTCTAGTCGATTTAACCATTTATCGATGGCATCTGCGTCTATCTGACCCTCGCTATGGGGATTTCAAAATTAACTTGCACCTTAAACGGTGTGGCGTTTCTGGAGTAGCTGTTGGAAGCCGATGCATCACCCCTACATAGCCGCTGAAGGATCTGGGCAAAGTTGTCCATCATCACATTCCTTTGTCGCTCGAAAGCTTCTTCGAGCAAGATTTTGATAGGATCTCTTGCCCTCTCATCTTTCTTTTCATCCACCATGGGAGGCTATCAAGATTTGCAAGGTTGGTCTTGCAAAGTTTCGACCAGTTCAAGCCCTAACTCCTTATATCCTGACCTCGTTGGGGACATGCAAAGAAAAACAGAGAAAAAGCAGACCACTCTGATGCCAATAATATGAATTTAAACAGGAACGCAAAAAATTACAGAGATAACCATAAACACAGAGATGCAATGGAAATAATACTTCATTTCATTAATGTAAAATATTGAAATATGCTTACAAACAACAATGGAAATAAACCAGCTAGGGCGATGGTAGCTTATCTCTGAGAAGAGATGTGGCAGATACATGCCTCTAAACCGTGTTACCATGAGGCTTGAAGGCCTATTTATTGTTGAGAAACAATGGAAAACCCTAAACATCCAAAAACCTAACCCTATAAGAGGAAACACAAAATTGTGGGCCCCGTTTAGGTAAATTGGTACATCAACTTCCCCGGGTTGTAACTTTCGCATATGATCTCAGTTTGATGCGCACAATATCTCATTAGAAAGGTCTATCCGAGAACTACAAATTTCAAAAGACCAACATCAGTCCATGGACCCATTTTGCTTCCATTTTTCCCAAAAAGACATCGTTTAGGGCCTCAAAACAGCTCCGGAAGTTCATGACCCGAAAAACTGCTAAAAATAGTAAATTGTGCTACAATTAAGGAAACTGAAAAGTTGAAAGAAACAATGGTGGGGATCCAAGTAGACTTGGAAGGTGGCCACCAATATCCACCTGGATCATCAACCAGTAGCCAATAGCTCCTTGCAGCCATCAACTAGCTCATTGTGCCATTTCTCCGCCACCTGAGGCAGCCATGTGGTCCCTCACCCATCTATATTGATCGTATGTTTGAAAGTGGGCCTCTTGAACCCAAAGGTATGTTTTGTCATTTGGTAATTCAAAATTGGGTTTACTTATCATGGAAACTTATGGGCACGGACTAATGGGGGGATTTGTCGAAAAGAGTGGGATTAGTTTGTGCTTCTATCTCTTTGACCTCTTTTGAATGATACCTTTGGGTCTTAGTCCCATGGGGTCCCCTTTACTAGCCATTTGGTTTTAGGGTGGTACTACTTGGGAAACCCCGATTTTTGTTGCATGGTCTCGCTCCCTTATCCACATATATCACTCCCCTTCCACTTATTATAATCACATTCATCATCTCTCCCACCTAGGTCCACATAAGGTTAGCCTCCTCTTTCCCATGCCCCCACCTTAGGTCAGGCTTAGAGTTATGCTCTGGAGGTTGAACCAATTGAAAAGAAAATGTAAAAGCATAAATGACCTCATTCAATAGGAAAATGTACCACAAGATACAAAAGATGGTTGGGACAAACATATTTAGCACATAGGAAAAATTCAATGTGTGAGCTCTACCCCATACCCATGGCCATCACCCTAGTTCCATAGGCCCTAGATGAGCCTCCTTTATCATCCACAAACCCATGATTGTCTCAACCCCTCGAGGGCAATGAACTTCCCTACCTAGAAAGGGGTATCCATTGCTATACCTTACACATCATGCTCTTATCCCTTGAGCCTCGAGCAGTCAATTAAAGAAAAATAAAAAAAGGAAAAAGGAATATAAAGAAGGGTGGAAAAATAAAGGTTGGGGCACCTCATGTACCAAGAATGCTCCCTCCTACACATTATATACCCAAGTGTAGGCTTCCTTTCTTCTAGCTACCCTTGTACCCCGATGTGTGGCCAAGGGTTGCCCCTCTCATTCCTTATTCCATTCACCTCTTTATCACATGCCACCACCATTTGAGGGATGTATCTCAGACATATAATCTCCTCTAAACGTTGAAACCACCTAATAAGGTACTCAGTTAACCCCCTTTGGATCTTAGAAACATTAGCACATGAAAAATCCCATTATGGAAGGGCATGTCATTATGAAGTGTCCACCTGTTGTCCATGGTTTTTAAGCTATTTTACCCAATTAATTTAATGACTTGTTGTGCTAGAGGGCTAGGGGACACATTGGACCTTATGCATGATTGCATATGGTGTCCATTCTAAGTATGGTCTCCCTATATGGGGTCCTAACTCTCCATAGGGCTATATTGGCATATGTAGGGTGTGTGTAGAGAGCCATTGGCCTCCACATAACACTCCATGGATCCCCATAAATGTTTAGAGATTGTTTGAGATCCACCTATTTGATGAGTAAGATGCACCAGGTACACCATACCCAGTCGGCCCCATAGTTGCACCATACACTTGGAAGGTGACCCAGGACTTGTACGTTGATGTGGCATCATTTATTCCATCATTTGAGCCCTTACAAATGAACTATAGGCATCTTCAGCTTATTTGGAGACCCATGAGGTTATTGGTGTGCCCCCACACCCACTAGGAGCACCATAGGTTTATTGTTTGGAGAACAAGGGGCCACCCCCTTGTCCATCAATTTTGAGGGTCTCATTCATCATTATGGCATTTATGGACCTCATCATGCCTCTTGGAGGGCCCTACGATATGCATTATTTATCAATTGAAATCTTGAGAGTCTTATTATGTTATTTATGATCTAGTTTGGTGGGCTTGTCACCAAAAGTTAGTTAGTTTGCACATTATTTTATTTTAGAGGCTAATGTAAGCCCAATTAGGTAATTTAAAATCCTAATGAGTGTATAAATAGGAGTCACATGAATTCATTTTGTATCATCACTTGGATTCAATCATTTTCTCTCCTGAGAATTTCACATTTCCTTCTTGGTGCACGAAGTTGGAGCATGGATGAATTTTGATGTTTGGATTGCATTTTACTATCTTAGAGCTTCTTAATTGGAAAATTTGTTGATTGTTGGATATATTCTCTTACATGTAAGTATGATTTTGACGTTATTTTATTTTACTTTTTCACATACATTGATCATGGGATTTTCGCTATTTAGGGATAATTGTTGCATGCATTTAATGCTTCATTGTGGAATTATGTTTCTATATAGAATATCTCTATGTATGGGCCATGTTTCTTGAACGAATTTTCCTAGAGATCGAAGTTATCTTAATAAGCCATATTGATTTGCAAAAGAAATATAAACGCTTTAAGGTCACTCTCTTTTTTGCCCTAATGTTAAACGAAGTTGCCCTTAAAGCCTCCTTGAGCTAGAAACGAGATCCATTCTAATAATTCTTTGTGACTCCATATCCCCAAAGGAATTAGGCACTGATCCACCATAAGGTGATCACCTTAAAACCTATTTTCTTCACTTTTTCCCACTTTTTCTAAGTCTAGCCACATTGGACCACCTAGGGCATCATTTTCCTAAAAAAGTAGCCATAGAAAAATTTTGATCTCTTGGCCTCTAGTATGTTGGAGTGTCCCCAAGGTCTTCTCCAAATTTGAAGAAATTTTGATGGTGGGATTGTGAAATATCCCAAGCCTTAGCCCTGAGACCAAACTTTAAGTTTGGTCAATTTAGTGTGTCCTAAATTGCTACATTAATTATCAATTCGGAAGTCGTAAACTGATGAAGTGTGGTGCACTATATGTGCAAGATAACCTCTTTCTTACTTTTTGTCGTTTTAAATTTTTATTTTGTTTTGGGGGATTTTATCTTCGTTTATCTCCTAAATGGAAATCATATTCCTAAGTCTCCAGAAGGCAAGTATGGATTAGATTTTAGGCGATTATGTCCTCTATAATGATTCCCAAAACTTGACACTTGAGAAAGCCTTAGAATATGCTAGTGATGAAAGTAATACTTGAGCAAGAATGAAAATGAGCTGCTATCTAAAACAAATAATGAACTATTGATCATGAAACCATTATTTTTGTTGTTGTCTAAATACAGAAAAGTGAATTAAACCACTGCACTCAAAACAAATCAAAAATTGCAATCTAATCAAATCACATCATTCATAGTTTGATACCTCGCCAGGTAGTCTAAGCTATGGCTTTCGAAGACATCGTCAATGATATGGGAAATCTGATATCTAACTTGCAGAGAAGTAAAACTAAAATCAAATTACATTATTCATAGTTCGATACCTCGCCAGGTAGTCTAAGCTATGGCTTTCCGAGACACCATCAATGATATAAGCAATCTGATATCTAATTTGCAGAAAAGTAAAACTAAAATCAAATTGCATTATTTATAGTTCGATACCTCGCCAGGTAGTCTAAGCTATGGCTTTTGAAGACACCATCAATGATATAGGCAAGTTGATTTCTAAACTAACTAGCAAAGCAAGTGAACAAAACTAAAATCAACACAACAGAACTGGAATTAAATAAAAACTAGGAAAAGCAAAGTCAGTAGAAAGGCTAATTCCATGTCACTAGTTTTTGCAAAAAGAAAATGTATAAAAGTGCCCGAGCCTACTCTATCCTGCAACATACACACATTGATCAGCGTTAACAGCAATATACAAAGCATGTAAAATCATGAACAGTAATGAAATGTTAGTACCATAGCAAATGAAATATACACAAGTGAATGACTATGGCATATATGCAATGAACATAAAGAAACACTACATGAAACTGTATAGCAATAAGAAAAAAAAACCTCAGCGTGCAGGGGCCCTCTGCACAGCCTCGGTCAACAGGCTATTAGTCCAAAATTAAGCTCATGCAATCATGTAGAAACAGAATCTTTTTATATATCAAAACAAAGGAAGAATCCTCTCATATCACAGTGGGACTAGTGTCACGGCACAACAACTTAACAGTGAAATTACATAAGCAAAAAGACTAACTGTATGCATTTGGAAACGTGTTATTTATAACAAAAAACTCATAATTGTTTTCTTGTGAAACTGCGTCAATAGAAGACACCAAAAAGATAGTGCCCATGGATCTAGCATGATGGTTGCCCGAGATTATTAAATCTATCATGGGTGGCTGTTGGATTCGCCTTGTGGGGCAGTCCACAGTTGTCGATATGTCCCTAGAGATCTAGGAATGGCCACGAAAGTCTTCACGTGTTTGAAAACGGAGTCCGGTTGCCGTATGACTCCTCTGTTTGACCACCGCTTGACCACCGTTAACCACGGCCTTCCTTGATGAATCCAGCTGAACCAATAGGACCTGATCCATGTCTGGGTCATTTGAAACTTGCCCATGTGGCTTGTTTCATCTGATGACACCTGCAACCTGGAGTTTAAAAAAATCACCTACGGAAAGTGACAGGATTCCGCAGCTAATGAGAAAAAATCTAGTTCAAACAGCAAACACAAAAACATAGTTAGGAAACCATTTCAATGCTCTGTTATAATTAATATGCAATGATTTTGATAGCTTGTGAGGTTCAGGTGAGTGGAAAAAGTCTAGGAAAGTGTGTAGGAGAGATGCAAGTTCAGGGCTCAACATACCCCCACTGTGAAGGTGTTGCATGTCCCCATGCAACCAAAATTTTGACCATCCTCCCTTTAGTTCATGTGTTCTGGGACCTCTGCTAGCACATCCAGCCCTCTTCTCCTCTTTCTTGGTACTATTAACATTCTGGGCTTCCTCCTCAAGCATCTGAATTTGAGGTTGATAAGAGCTCTACTCAACCTCCTGCCCTTTTTCTTCAATTTCCTGTTCTTCTTCTGCCATAGCCCAAGATGCAACATTGTGTTGTCGTGAATGATCCTATCCAATCTACTTTGTTCCTTTAGTGCTTCATTTTCATGTTTAATGTGCCTATTTAAGACCTCCAGTTCAAAAAATTCTTGTTTCAATGATTGGATTAGAGCTTCTTGTGCTGTGTGAGGCTGAATAGATGAAGTGCTTGGACCTTTGGCTATCTTCTCCAAGGATTCTATATAATCATACATCTCTTGCTGATTTGGGTCTATCTCAGGTGTAGTCTTCCTTGGGTTGTCCCCAAAATCCTGTTGAGAAGGTTTAATGTCAAAGTCTGGCCGAGAAGGACTTATGTCAAAATCTGGCTGGGAAATAGGAGTATGGTGTGGGCTACGGTCAGTAGAGATTGCTGGAGGTTGCTCCGGTGTTTCCCCTCCTAAATCAATAAAGTGGGGCCCTTTGGTTTGTACTGTCCTTAATTTCCCTTTAAGCTTGGAGCTTCTCCTTAAATGTTGTGGACTAGTGCCTTCTTCCTCCATACTCTGTTTTCTTTTCGTTTCTTCTTGGCTGCAGCTGATTGTTCCCGAAGATAAGCTAGTCTTTCAAAAAATGTTTGGTGGTCTTCTTTTTGGGAAGGTTCTGGGGTTTGATATACAGCTTCTATGTTTCTTTTCCCTTTTAGTTTTCTTTGCTTCTTATCCTTAGTTCTTTCCAGCCTCTCTTCTTGATTAACTTCTTTAGTTTTGCTAGTAGGAGTGTCTTGGATTCTCACACTTGTCTCCTTCCTCCTACTCTTCCTTGCTGAGCTACTCTTTGGTGTCTTAGGTGGATCTTGAAAGAAGTTCCTAACCAAAAACTATTCACAGGTGTCCTTTTTCTCTTTCAGCTGTTTTTCAATTAAAATTTTCACAAGGCCATGATGGTACAGGTGGGGTTCTATGTCCTCAAAATTCTTTTGGACAGTTGTAGACATCTTTTTCAGGCTGTTTAATAGAAAGTAAGGCAGATTGAGGGTTTGATTCTCTAATAAATTCATCAGCAACCGGGTGTGGTACATATACATGGACCCAAAACGTCCTTCGCATGTAATGAACTTTTCAATAATCAATAATAAACTGGCCCATTTCTCTTCTAAAGCATGGACAGGGATTCCTCGTTTGAAAATAGTTACATCCATACCTAGATTGCGTAGGATAACCCTCCAGGCCTTCTCGTCAAAGCTCTTGTTCTTGAACCAACGTTCTCCCTCCTGTGGGAGTTTCGTAACGGCTGCTATAGATGCCTCGATCACTAAAAACTTGAGGTCTCCAACCTCAACCTCTACACCATCAAAAGACCTCGCAAAAGTCTTCGCAATCTCCTTATTATAGCCTCTGAACTTTTGAATGAACCGTAGCCACCGTGCCTTCTTCAGTATGTTTTTCAATTGCGGGTATCCTTCCATGAACTTGGGCCCTTCCGGTTCTGCTCTCAACAACAGACCCATTCTTTCCTTCTGTCTCAAAATAAGTCTGCGTGAGTAAGGGATTAGCGGAGGTAAGACGGCTGGGTTAGCGGGAGTGAACAGGGTTTATGGAGAAAACCAGTGACTGTGAGCGGAAAACAGAAGACAGACAGCGGGAGTAATTTCACGGAGTGGAGCGGAGGTTTATGTGTATAGGGTGGAAATGAAAATGGAACTTCAATGGAACAGTAGGGGAATGAAGTGAGCCCGACAGGGTTTTGAACTAGATGACTGGAGAGTAGACGTTGGCACGTTCACAAAATAGCTGCGGAATTTGTGCGACGGAGAAGAGTTGTGATCAAATCGACCACATCCCCATAATTTCCCATTCAATAGGTGGAGTGTTAAGTACAGCCAAACACGAGTTAAATCCGGATGTTGATCATGAGGCTGTTTGTAAAAGTTAATGCAAGGTTCATGGAGGGATCATATAAAGGTCGTGGAATGATTATGGATGCTATCAATGCCAATCATTGCATATAGTGGAGCTATGGTTTCATAACTATATAAAAATGTGCTTTGAATGCTATTTGAAATAAATTTTTCTCATACCTTGGAATGTTTGCCACTTTTCGTTGATGAACCTTTGATCATCTACCCCCTGCTAATGCTTTTAGGTGCCACATGTCTTCAAAATATGTCCTTGGACATACCTACATTTGATTTTTATTATTTTTGGCTAACATCTGTCTGTCAATGTTGAATGACAGAGTGTTAGCTGCGGAATCAGTTTGCAGCTGCGAAAACTGATACAATAAACATATGACTGAATGGAGATAGATGAATGATGACTGAGTGAATGAAAACTGGTCATGAAAAGACTTTTATTGGTGAAATGGAATAATATGAAATGAAATGGAGTGAAATGAAATGAAGTGGAGTGGAATGAAATGAAGTGGAGTGACATGAACTGTGAAATGAGAGAGAGATTTTTTTTTGGAAAATATAGGGCGTCAGAAGGTTCTGATTTTCGCCCTGTATTTTTTGTATAAGACTGCCAATCAGTGATTGGTTTTCAGACTTATACAATTTTTTATTCTTTTTAGGAACAGAAAAAGAATAAGGACTAGGCTGGTGGAGAAGAAGGATTCTTCTTCACTAGCCTTATTGCAAAATTATCCTGAAAGATTTTGACAAATTCCTCCTTTGAGAGTAGCTTATGATAGATCTTTAATCGGTGACCATTCACAATAAGACGAGTTTGAAATTCATCAATGGTTTTGATTATTACCACTCCATTGCTAAAGACTTTGTCAATCTCATATGGCCCAAGCCAATGAGTCTAAAATTTACCTTTGAAGTCTTTAAACTTGGAATCAAATAGCAATGCCCAATCTCCTTCTTGAAACTTTTTCTCTTTGATGTATTTGTCATGCCACTTAGCTCTTTTATATTGAACTAGATCAGTTCTTAGGATTGCCTCTTGTCTGATCTCATCTAGTTCATTCAATTTCTCCATTCTATGCTTTTGGGCTTCTGATAGATCCATTCCCAATTGAACTGCCATCTTGAAAGTTTTGACTTGGAACTCAATGGGGAGCAGGACTTCTTTCC
>APFE030537323.1:287133-301480 GCA_000404065.3 Pinus taeda | reverse complement strand
CAAGTTCATAGGGAGAATGTCCTGTTGTATTCCTCCATGTAGTTCTGTAGGCCCATAAGGCTTCAGGAAGCCTTTCTGCCCAATCTCTTCTATGTAGATGAACAGTTTTGGTAATGATGCTTTCAAGAACTTTGTTTGTAGACTCCACTTGACCATTTGCTTGCGGATGGTAAAGAGTAGATTTTTTGTGCTTGACTTTGTATTCTTCCATTAGCTTCTTCACCAGGTTGGATGTGAATTGACTTCCCTGATCTGTCACAATTTCTCTTGGAACACCAAAGCAAGTAAAAATATCCTCATAAAGAAAATTAATGATTGAATGCTCAGTAGCAGAAAGTAATGCTTTGGCTTCTACCAATTTAGTGACATAATCAGTACATACCAATATATACTTTTTTTGTTTAGATGGTGGGTTAATAGGTCCAATGAAGTCTAAAGCCCATTTTTCAAAGGGTTCGATGAGTACTTGTGGCTGTAATGGCATTTCATTTGAAAGGGTAGGTTTCCCTACTCTCTGGCAGCTGTCACACCTTTTGACATATTGTTTTGCATCTTGGAAGAGGGATGGCCAATAATATCTCAAAGAGAGGATTTTATAGGCTGTCCTTTTGTCAGCAAAGTGTCCGCCGCATGGTTCATCATGACAAGCTTTGAGGATATCAGGCATTTCATCTTCCCTAACACATCTTTTGATCACAAGATCTAGCTCTATTTTAAACAATTCGTTAGAAATCCATGAATATTTTGAACTCTCCTGAATAATCTTTCTTCTTTCGCCAGGAAATAAATGTGGAGGTAGTTTCCTTGTAAGCATATAGCTAGCTATATCTACATACCAAGGGGTCTTAGTAGTTATTGCAAATAAATATTCATCAGAAAACTTGTCCTCTACAGGAGAATCTTCTTTAGTATTCTGAATCCTAGACAAGAAATCAGCTACTGTATTTTGTTTCCCTGGTCTATCCAACACAGTAATATTGAATTCCTGTAAAAGTAAGAGCCACCTTGTAACTCTGCCATTAGTAATAGGTTTGTTCATTAGATATCTAATTGCAGAATGATTAATATGAATAAAAGTTTCATAGCCTGTTATATAATGTCTAAACTTATTGATTGCATGAACAACAGCTAAGAACTCTTTTTCAGTCACAGTATAGTTCAACTCAGTGGGAGTTAAATTTTTACCGGTATAGTAAATGGCATAAGAAACTAAATCTTTTTGTCCTAGAGTTGTATCTGAAGCATATGTAGAAATATGGAAAGGAAGTTTCCAATTTCGTCCTCTCAAGATAGGTGTTTCAGATATTCTTGTTTTCAAAGTTTCAAATGTTGATTGGCAATCAGGGCCCCATTTGAATTCACAGTCTTTTGTAAGCAGTTTGAAGAGTGGAGATGCTATTATGGTGAAGTTTTCTATAAATCTTCTATAATACCCAGTAAATCCCAGAAAACTTCCAACATCTTTTTGACAATTTGGAATAGGTAACTTGGACATGACTTCAACTTTTGATCTATCAACCTTAATCCCATCCCCTAAAATATGATGTCCTAAAACAATATCTTCAGTAGACATCATAAAGAATTTTTCATGGCTTAATGAAAGGTTTGTTTCTTTACATCTTATAAGGACTTTTTCCAAAAATTTTAATGCCTCTTCAAACGAATCATCATAAACTGTAAAATCATCCATATAAACCTCTACACAATCATGGATTAGATCATAAAAAAATTCCTAGTACTGCTCTTTTATGTTGATCCTCAGGTGCTACCTGAATTTGATTATAACCATTAAAACCATCCAAAAATGAAAAATACTTTTTGCCTGCTAATGTATCTAATACCTGATTGATAAAAGGCAAAGGAAAGTGATCCTTCAAAGTTGCTTTGTTCAATTCCCTGTAATCATTGCATACCCTCCATTTACCATTATTTTTATGTACTATAACCAAAGGAGAAACCCATCGGCTATCTGAAATTGGATAAATGAAGTTTACATAGAGTAGTTTTTGGAGCTCTTCTTTCACTATCTCCCTAAGATTTGGATTCATCCTTCTCTGAGGTTGTCTGATTGGTCTACTATTTTCCTCGATATAGATGTGATGAATGCAAGTCTTAGGGTCAATACCTTTCATATCAGTATACTCCCATGCAAATGCAGTAGAATGTTTTTGCAAGATTTTGGTTAGTTCTTCCTGTTGTGACTTTTCCAAACTTTTGTTGATGTTCAATGTTTTACCTAGAAAAATCTCAATGGTAGAACTACCGAACTCTTCCATAGAGTAAAGAGACATTTGTCTTGATGATAAATATTCAATGTCAGAATCTAACTGAAATTGTGTGAGGTCATATTCTGAAGATGTTTCAAAATTTTCTAATGTGTTCAAAATTTGGCTATCTTCACTGATTTCAGAAATGGTAAAGACAGGTTGTATAGTGTCATAATCATCGACCCATTCATTGTCTCCTACCTCTATTATTGCTTTTGTTGGAGGATACAAATTGAATTTCTTTGTTGAATTACCATCAGAAATGTACATATCCCCAGATCTACAACTAATGAAAGCATCAGCTATGGCTAGCCAAGGTCGTCCTAAGATGAGTGGGTGCCCTCCTAGATTACTCTTGGGAGTTAAAATCATGAAATCCACTGGATATTCCCAAGAATCTAAGGAGACCGAAATGTCTTCTAGTACACCATCTGGTTTGATAATTGATCGATCTGCAAGTTGCAGTAGAGTAGGTGTAAAAAGAAGATTAGGAAGTTTTAGCTGTTCCATAGTCTGTCTACTCATAATGTTGATAGCATCCCCTAAATCAATTAAAGTATTTGGAATTTCTACCCCATTGATATGTGTTTTGACAATTGGACTACCGGGATCTACATACTTCTGTATGGTAATTTTTCCCATCATGATATCTGCAATTTTTCCTACCAGGTGGATTCTTCTTGTATCTCTTGGTTTCCTTCCTGGTCTTTTGAGACTCAACTCAGTTATTGTTTTTGCTAGAATAGGAATCTCTCTAATGGCTTGTAACAAGGGAATCTTGATACAGACATTCTAATTCATCTAGAAAATCATAGTCAGGCAAGATTTTTTTTTCCACTCCTTTATCAATTTGTAATCTTTCAGGAAAAGGAGGTGTGGATGAAGATGTAGGTTGCTCAACTAGAGGAGTTGTGGGGGTTGACTCTTTTTCTTTTTCTTCTTGAGTGCTTGGGTTTTGAAGAGATGCTTCAGAACCTTTGTTGGCTTTAAGAGAATCTTCCTTAGAAATTCTTTGCTTTTGAGCATCTATAGAAGACTTGTCTAAAACTCTACCAGATCTGAGTTGTACATCATTGAGAGGAACAATCATATAGGTAGGAAATTGTTGTCCTTCTACCATGTAAGCATTTTGAGGGTTTTTATTATTGGGATTTGGCAATGGCTGGGAAGGTAGTTGATTTGTATTTTGTTGGAATGGAAGCAAGAGTTGGGAATTTGGATTCTATTGAGAAGGTTGTTGTTGTTGTGGAAATGGCAATGAAAGTTATGGATTTTGATTTGGAAGTTGCGGAGCTTGTTGATTTTGAAAAGATGGAGGATATTGATAAAATTGAGAAAATCTCCCATAAGGATTTTGCATACCTTGTGCCCATGATTGATATGGATTTTGAGGTTGGGGCCAAGGTTGTTGCCAAGAATTCCAATTTGGCGAGAGCTGAAAGTTCATAGGGTTGTTAAATCCTTGATTTTGTTGCCCCTGCCAAGGTCTTCTTGAAACAAAACAAAGGGATTCTACTGAATTTGGATCCTCTTGAAAGACAGCTTTGAGTCCAGGAATTGAAGGACAATCCTTGGTCTCATGGATTTATGAGTAATTCATACATGTTTCTACAACTTTTGCATCCAAGGGGAATTCCCTTAGAGCATGTTTCTTTCTACATTTTGGACAAAAGATGGCCAAGGCATCAGCTTATGTTTTCTGCTTGTTTTGTATTTTAAGGGTGTCTAGTTGTTCACTAAGGCTTCCCAGAATATTAGTTTTTAACTCATCAAGCATATTGCCAATCTCTGCCCTACTTACCGATCCGGTTGCAGATTTGTTTGCTCTAATAAGAGAAGGATCTCTAGGCCCTTTTCCCGTTTTAGATTTTCCCCTCAAGAGATGGACACATAGTTCTGCTATGTCACGAAGTGGAAGTTGAGAAATGTCTCCCTTCCCCATCATGTTTAGAATATCTATCCATTCATCTCTAATGGCTTTCAAGGTTTCCTCATCTAAGTTTCTCATCTTTGCTCTCTTTATGTTGTATTGAAATCTTTCAAGTAAATCCTCCAAGTTTTCATCTTCTTTTTGCATCATTTTGAATACCTCATCCTTGTGATTGGTGGGCATACAATAGTCCAGGTATCTATCCAAAAATGTTTGTTTCATATCATCCCAAGTCCTAATAGATTGAGTGACTAATCCCATGAACCATTTCAAAGCAGCTCCCTTTAATGTTGAAGGAAACAGTTTGAGTTTTTGAGAGTCTTCCATATAATCATAAGTTCGGCACATGACTTCAAACTCAAATAGAAATGTTTCAGGATCCTCACTTCGCAACCCATAAAAGTTTGGGAGGACATACGGTGAAATTTTTTTCATGGTTGTATGGGTTTCCTCATCAACTATGGGGAACCCAAATGAG
The DNA here is from genome assembly GCA_000404065.3 of Pinus taeda. NCBI lineage: Eukaryota > Viridiplantae > Streptophyta > Pinopsida > Pinales > Pinaceae > Pinus > Pinus taeda. The sequence continues at coordinate 296,805 of APFE030537323.1, read as the reverse complement.
TTATCTCCTTCCCTATTTCCTCCATTATTACCTTTGCCTCCACCATTGTTGCCTCCATTATTTCCTCTTCCTCTACCTCTACCTCTACCTCCAAATCCATCTACTACTTCCTCCGTCATGATAGTTTCTTCAGAGTCCTCTGGTTCTTCTATCAATGGTGGATGAAAGAGAGTTTCTCCCTTTCCCTCTTCTTTAGGTGATTCTACTTCTTTGATTACGATATGTTCCCCTATAAAAGTGAAGAAAGGCTCTTCTCCTAGATCAGATTCAGTAGATAGAGTGGGGGAATCCTCTATTTCAGATACTGCTCCTTGAATTCCAGGAATCCTAAGGCTGGGATTAGATGGAGGTGTATCTTTTCTGTGCCTTGAAGAAGTTGGAGTTGTGAAAATTGAACTCTTGGCCCTAGCTATAAACCTTCCCCTAGAATCTCTTGCTCTATGCATGCCATTTTTTTTTCAAGTCGGGCCAATAATTCTCTTTCTGATCTTCTAGATCAGACTAGGTGCAAGAAGAGAGCATAATCAAGAAATTATTGAACTAATAACTCTCTTTTCTGATCCTCCAAATCAAACTAGGTGCAAGAGGAGAGCATACTTCAAGAAGTTATCAATTTTCCCCTCTTTTTTTATCCTTTTCTTTTTTTCTTTTCTTTTTTTCTTTTTTTTTTTTTAAATGTAAGAGATCGGCTACCTAGTTACACTTCCCCGGCAACAGCGCCAAAATGTTTGGTCAATTTAGTGTGTCCTAAATTGCTACATTAATTATCAATCCGAGAGTCATAAACTGATGAAGTGTGGCGCACTATATGTGCAAGATAACCTCTTTCTTAATTTTTGTCGTTTTCAATTTTTATTTTGTTTTGGGGGATTTTATCTTCATTTATCTCCTAAATGGAAATCCTATTCCTAAGTCTCGAGAAGGCAAGTATGGATTAGATTTTAGGCGATTATGTCCTCTATAATGATTCCCAGAACTTGACACTTCAGAAAGTCTTAGAACATACTAGTGATGAAAGTAATACTTGAGCAAGAATGAAAATGAGCTGCTATATAAAACAAATAATGAACTATTGATCATGAAACCATTATTTCTGCTGTTGTCTAAATACAGAAAAGTGAATTAAACTACTGCACTCAAAATAAATAAAAAATTGCAATCTAATCAAATAACATCATTCATAGTTCGATACCTCGCCAGGTAATCTAAGCTATGGATTTCGGAGACATCGTCAATGATATGGGCAATCTGATATCTAATTTGTAGAAAAGTAAAACTAAAATCAAATTACATTATTCATAGTTTGAAACCTCGCCAGGTAGTCTAAGCTATGGCTTTTGGAGACACCGTCAATGATATAAGCAATCTAATATCTAATTTGCAGAAAAGTAAAACTAAAATCAAATTACATTATTCATAGTTTGATACCTCGCCAGGTAGTCTAAGCTATGGCTTTTGGAGACACTGTCAATGATATAAGCAAGTTGATTTCTAAACTAACTAACAAAGCAAGTGAACAAAACTAAAATCAACATAACAGAACTGGATATAAATAAAAACTAGGAAAAGCAAAGTCAGCAGAAAGGCTAATTCCATGTCAATAGTTTTTGCAAAAAGAAAATGTTTAAAAGTGCCCGGGCCTACTCTACCCTGCAACATACACACACTGATCAGCGTAAACAGCAATATACAAAGCATGTAAAATCATGAACAGTAACGAAATGTTAGTACCATAGCAAATGAAATATACACAAGTGAATGACTATGGCATATATGCAATGAACATAAAGAAACACTACATGAAACTGTACAGCAATAAGAAAACAAAACCTCAGCGTCCAGGGGCCCTCTGCACAGCCTCAGTCAACAGGCTATTAGTCCAAAATTACGCTCACGCAATCATGTAGAAACAGAGTCTTTTTTATATATCAAAACAGAGGAAGAATCCTCTCATATCACAGCGAGACTAGTGTCACGGCACAGCAACTTAACAGTGAAATTACATAAGCAAAAAGACTAACTGTATGCATTTGGAAACGCATAATTTATAACAAAAAACTCATAATTGTTTTCTTGTGAAACTGCGTCAATAGAAGACACGTAAAAGATAGCGTCCATGGATCTAGCATGATGGTTGCCCGAGATTATTAAATATATCAAGGGTGGCTGTTGGATTCGCCTTGTGGGGCAGTTCACAGTTGTCGATATGTCCCTAGAGATCTAGGAATGGCCACGAAAGTCTTCACGTGTTTGAAAACGGAGTCTGGTTGCCGTAGGACTGCTCTGTTTGACCACCGCTTGACCACCGTTAACCACGGCCTTCCTTGATGAATCTGGCTGAACCAATAGGACCTGATCCATGTCTGGGTCATGTTAAACTTGCCCATGTGGCTTGTTTCATCTGATGACACCTGCAACCTGGAGTTTAACAAAAATAGCTGCGGAAAGTTGAATCAGCTACGGAAAGTGATAGGATTCTGCAGCTAATGAGCAAAAATCTAGTTCAAATAGCAAACACAAAAACATAGTTAGGAAACCATTTCAATGCTCTGTTAGAATTAATATGCAATGATTTTGATAGCTTATGAGGTTCAGGTGAGTGGAAAAAGTCTAGGAAAGTGTGTAGGAGAGATGCAAGTTCAGGTCTCAACACTTTACCCTAATGTTCCCTAAGCTAGTACCTCATAGGATCAATTTGGCACCTTTAAGTGGAAATTATTATTTTGATCATTTCCCCTTCCTTGTTTAGGTTAATATCATCCTTAGTTGCTGAACTCCCTCCCCTTAACCTAGGTTGGGTTCACTTAGCCCCGTGTGGTCCCATTTCTCATTAAAGACAATTCTTCCAAGACAACTTAGGAATCTAAGTTTTGTAAGGATTTTTGGGATTGGGAAACCCCTTTACAAGTCATATTCCCTTAACCTACCCCTTAAATCATCACCTCCTTCTCCTAGAAAACTTTGTACCTTGCTTAAAGAGCAAGCAAGCTCCATTCTTAATTTTCTTCTAAGGAAAGGATCATTGAGGTCACTTCACATCCATTTGTTAATTCATCCTTCATAATTGAATTTCTATATACCATGTCTCCTCCCATCAGTGAAATTTTGTAAAGAGTAGGGAGTCTTAGTTGAGGTGGAAGTGGGCTAAGCCTCCATCGTTGCCCTTGACCTAGCAGTTGTCCCTTTAGGAATCCCTTTTAGGCCCCCTGCTAGTTTGAGCGGTAACAATGTTGATGGATGCTAGCTTTCCAAGTTATGTGAAACACGCCTAAAAACAATTTTCTTGATATGTAGGGAGACAAAATAATGACCACATTGTGTTAGGGGAATTTTTTGGAGCATGTGGTATATCTCTTGTGCATTGATGTCCCTATCAACAATTCTTTTGGTTAGGATTTTGTGGATGACATTGATAATAGGGGCATTGAGAGAAGAAATTTGTGCAAGGCACGAGATAATCTGGTGGTAACTTTCAAATTTTGTCTCTACTTTTGTTGCATATTTGGAAATGTAGTTTAAGACATCATGATGCAAGAGGACCTCCAAATAGTAAGCATGTGAAGGTTGTGGATGTTAAGCATGTCATCATTTCTAGCAGGATTTTAAGTTTCTTGGTCAGAAGCATCAATGTGCATATAAGCGGATTCGCGTAAATCCTATGGAACTACATATCGACAAGATTCAATAGTGTTTTTTTTTTTGCGAAGGCATGTAGAGGAATGAAAAGTTGTGGGGTGTTGGAAAAAGTTGATAAGATGCATGTAGTCTTATTGCTTGTTGCAAGTAGGAAGGGATCATGAATTTTCGATCAATGTATTCCTACCTTTCTTTTATGGAGGGCTTGAGGGTTCCAAGCAACAACATGTGTATCAAAGAAAGACTTGGAAGCAACAATGTTGGATTCATTGGTCCAATCAAGGTTTTCTATATCAAATGCATTTTCTAACCACAAGAAACCATGTATATGTGCAGACCCTCTATGCTACCATTCATACCTAGGAAAAATAGAAGATATCAAGTAAGACTTATACATTCAAGCATTGCACATAAAGGATGAAAGACTATTAATGGTAAATTAATAACTGCACCAATAGTCATTTACATGGAATCCTTTTAGTAGGACCTCTTATAGGAATATTGTGAACCTGCAATAGATGTATTGAAATGCATGATGTGGGTTTGCAACAAAGTTTTGGATTCTCTAACAAGGTTAATCATGTGCATTGAATGGAGGAACACAAGGCATGGCCATGTGCAGGTTATGCCATTTGATATCGATTGCACTTAGTGTGAAAAAGAAGGTAGGGTTTCCTTGTTGAATGATCATGTCACTAAGCTCCCCTCTAGCCTTGGTCCAAAATGAGCGACTTCCTCCAAAAGGATTACTTGAAGTACTTAACCTGGTCTAGAATTGTAAAAGGAGGCAATTGTCAATAAATAAATATTGCACTTCAAAAATTAAAATTAAGAATTACAATCTTAAGAATTAAAAATTGTGATGGGAATAACTTAGATAATTCATAATGGTAATTTTATTACATTAAAAAATACAATTTCATAAAATGTGAATAAATGTTCGATTAATAAATGTTTTAAAAATTAAATATTAATATTTTAAAAATAATATTGAAAACTTATGTATTAAAAGTTTTAATTCAAACAATTTAAAAAAGAATATGTATACCAAAATTTTGATGTTAAAAATAAAAAATTGTAATTGTAATGATTTTTATAAATAATAATTTTAATTTTATTATATCATCGTCATTGTTATTGTTATTGTATCTAAAGGAATTGGCAACAATTACCGCAATAATTTATAGATACCCACATATGCCCCTACTACTACAGGGACAAGTGCATATCGGGGATTTGAACCTCGAACCTCAATGCACATAACATTCCATTTTTACCGCCATTACCAATTGAGTTACCCAAGGAACTATTCTTTTTTTTCTAAATAAGACTATTCTATTATTCACATTAAAGGTGTACAATTACAACATGACGAGCAAAAAGAACCAGCTGTCCAGAAGGAAAGGCAGCATGAAACAAAAAAGTGTCCAGAACATAGAGGTTGGACAAGACCAAGTTTTGCAGTCCCGCGCAGGGGATCCAGAGGAACACAATTTAGCCTTTCTGAGCTTACCAGTTTTACAAAAAAACACACATGATTGACCTCGACACAACAGCATATACAAAAAATTATCAATATTGACAAAAAGCCCTCGCTACTGGGCCGCATAACCTGAAAAGAAGCTGCATATCTTAGATTAAGCTTCAGGAGTCTCCTCCACAATCTTGCACCATCCACCATCAGCCAAGTCCTGAGCTTGGGCCTCCTCGTTTGTAGTCGAACCCGGGGGCGCAGTCTCCATCATTGTGTCATTGACGTTGCTGGCCGGCGTTTCCATGTCTCGCGAGGAACCTGCAATTGGCATCGAATCTGTTCCCTGGTCCTCCCATAGAACACTGGATTCGCCCTCTTCTTGGGCTTCCTCGAGAAAGAGCACAAATACATGGGCAATGATCCGAGGACGATTCAGGGAGCAGTTGAATGTGAAGATTGCAGAACCGAAGGAGGTCAAGGACGAGGAACCTGGAGAGCTGGGTTCAAGAAATTGACTGGGCCTTAGAATTCTCCCTCTTCCGTTAGTGCGAGGGTGCTGACTAGAAGTAGCGTCACCGAAAGAAGGGCGAGAAGGCGCACCCTGAGAGGTGCCTCTGCGGCTAAGCATTCTTTGGCGGAGTCGAGGCATGACAGCAGAGACAACGCCTTTGTGAATTACAGAACAGACCACCAGAGAGATAAGACTAAGACCATACACATAGGCTATCGGACGGGAGCCCAAACAGTAGCGGGAGTCGGGGAATTAAACAGAGGCTTCGAGCTAGCTGAGCCAGAGCCCAACCAACACAACACAAGGGATAGCAGAAGAAACCCATGGAGGAGTCTGGTTATTATGCACCTTCCCCTGCCTCGAGACGCTCCCGCCATAACTGTGGCATTCATGGGAGCCGAGAGCCAAAACAAGATAGCGCGTGCGGAGGTGAACGGAGTATTAATGTCGCCAGCATACATTCCTTTAAACCAAGTGAAACCCACCTGCTTGTGACCCTCCCTCCACATGGATCCGGCTCCGCTGTACAGGGCTGGCAGGTGGCGGCTCTTCACAGCCCACTCCAGTCCCATCGCAATGAAAGCGGCCTTAAACACCCACATCCGGGGCCCTAGGAACTATTCTTATTATCTTATTAAAAGAATTATAATTTCATAAAGCATTAATTATTATTTCAATAAATATACTTGTACTTTAAAAATTAAAATCACAATTTAATTATTAAATATTAAATATTTTAAATAATAATCTAAAATTTTATACATATTTAAAAATTTACCTCATATATATCTTTTTTCCATCCTTATAAAGCTTAACTAACTAACTAACTAACTAACTAACTAACTAACTAACTATATATATATATATCCTTTTCCATCTTTATAAAGCTTCACTATTACAAACACTAATAAACCTAAAACATTAATCTCTCTATCCTTAAAAATTTCACTATGCTATTGCAAAACTTGAATTTAGATATTTTAAAAAACAAAAACTTTAACCTTAACTTAAATAAAATTATTAAATTTTATAATCCTATTACTAATGATTTACTCAATACATCTCTAACTAATTTAAAAAAATAGCAAAACAATGTCAATTTAATTAAAATAATAAAAAATTCAACTAATATCACCCAACTTTTTATGTAACCATTATTGTTGGTTAACATGGTTAACTTATTTCCCATCCAATCTATCAAACCCAGCATTACAAAGATATTACTATTACTTAATATTATTTTATGTCAATAGCCTTGATATTGTGTAACCTTTATGAGTTTCTACTTGAGGTTAAGCCATAGCCATAACCATAAATGTTACCCTTGTTATGCTATCTTACACACTCCACAATTTCATTTATTAACCCTGGATTTTTTTATTTTTTTTTAGTGTATAGCATGAACTAAATGTTTGATGTCAATCACTTTTCTCATACAAAATTTTATTGTTAAACAAAGAATTACAAGACACTTTTAAAAAATGAAGTAAAAAAATGTTACATAATTCTAACCATGTTTTAATTCTTTCTTTCATATGTGGTTTCCCATGGAACGATGCATCCATCTTTCACCATGGATTTTCGAGGCACATGCATTACATTCTAACCACTCGTCTCTTTGAAAACCTGCACAACAGTAACTCAGTCCATCTCATTGTCATTGCTCCCATGGTCCAAAGAGGGCGAGCGAAAAATCCTTTCCTCGCCCACGTGGAAGTTTGGGGGCCACGTGGTTGCACACTAACATCTTCTCGTCCTATCAGGAGAAAACAATAGCGGGAGCTCACACCATATAACTGATACTTCATCCATTCATTCTTTCAGGGAAGCGAGCGTCCCCACTAGTTTGGTGCATGCCTTCCAATAGTTCAGAATCTCATACTAGAACCAATTATTGTGCCCAGGGAGGCCCGGCCATCTTAGATGATTATTGTGCCCAGGAAGGCCCTGCCATCTTAGATGGGGTGGAAGCCAAATTGAATCTAGATCCTAAGAAACTAAGGGTGCCAAGACAAATGTTGAGCGAGTACGGGAACATGTCGAGCCCATGCATGCACGTCATCTTCGATGATATGAGGAAGTCATTTGGACAAAAGGAAGTCATTTGGACAAAACTAAAGAGGGATTGGATGTAGGAGCATTGTTTGGATTTGAGCCTGAACTCACCATTCAAACTATCACCCTTAGCATGTCCACGTGTCAAATTTTTTTATTGCAATGAAGAGGATGAAAATAAAAGCTTGTCATTAGTTGGGGCGAACAGTGTGCGCCCACCCCAATCTCGCAAGGAAAAATGCTTATCAGTATAATTATGTTTAATATATTATATACTAAATGAATATACAAGTAATAAATGCATTTGAATGTGATTTACACCGAAAAATCTTCTCAAAAAACTTGATATGGATCACAGAAGCTTAAATTCAACAATAGTAATAAATATGTTAACAAATTATGTTTTCGATATAATAATAGATATATAAATTATAATGTTAATAAATTAGTAAACTAATATTAATGTGTTAGGTTAATAAGATTAATGTAAATGATTAAAGACCTAAGAAGTTAAGAACTTAAAGCTGAGAGAGTATGGGGAGCCAATTTCTATTAACTTCAAGTCTTTCATCCTTATTGAGGTTGTTCATATGTCTTAATATCTCAAGAGCTTCCCTCGTTCTTTTTTTGAGGTAGTGATCTTCCTTAGCAATGATAGTAATGTCTTCCACATGAATGTAATGCTTAGTGGGGAAGGAATGTCCAGTGAGAGCAGAGGTGTGAAAGCGTTGATTTTTTATGTCAACATAATGCTCCTTTATTCTTGTTTTAAATGATCTCTTAGTTTCACCAATATAGATTTTTCTATAGCAACAATTAATCTTATAAACTCCTTTTAGTTGATGTTGATCAACATTGTCCTTAACATATTTCATTTTGTGTCTTATTATTTCAAACGGTTTGAAAATAGAACCAATATTCCTTTCTCTAAGATCTTTAGTTATTTTGTCAGTTACACCACGTATGCACGAAAGGGGAGCTTTCTTCTTGGAGGGTGGTGTTGGAAAAATGCAAAGTGGCAACTTATTAATTCATATTTTCATTAACCTTAACATTTGCTTGTGAACTTAGTTACTCTTCCTCTATTTTTTAGTTAGATATTTTTATCAAACAAATATCAAGAGCAAAATAAAGACAATAGACACAAAAATTAGGCTCCAAGTTAGGGCAAAACCCCTTCAAGGGGAAAACTGGGAAAATTGTTCTCTTCTTATAGAATTTGCTTCAATTGAGACACAAAGACCCAAACCCTACACCAAGTCCTTCTCCAAGTACCATGTCAACCCTCCAACAAGTCTTTCCTTGATTCTGCATCAACCAGCTTCAACCTACAACTTCGATCTCCTGCAATTATACGTGAATTCCTATAATTGTAAATTCCTGCAATCACACCTGAATTCCTGTAATTGCACCAAAAATCCTCTAATCTTGAACTCCTTCTAGAGATTGAACTTGAGAGTGAGTGAGTGCTAAATTAGGTCAAACTTCTTTTTTATATAGACTTCTCAAGGGGCTAAATTCCCTCCTTTAGGTCGACTTGTAACTCTTAGGGTCTAGTTGTACTTTTGGAGTTTCCAAGACTTTCTAGACTAAAAAATAATTCATTTTACAATTACATTTTGTCTGAAGGGGTCTTATAAACATGATGTTGACTTATTCAAATTCAGGCTTTTGTGATCCATATCTTAAATAATAAGAAATACTTTCGGTAAAAATCACATTAGGAATGTTTGGTCAACGTATTTCGAACCATCTAATATAGTTCATCGCGAGGATAAGATGGAGAATCAAATCATGGCATCAAACTAAATAACGAGAGTGTGATGCAGAGAAGCTTAATTCTAACAACTAGATTATAACACTTACTTTTGCACATGAATTATTTTATTAATAAGGAATGATTTTGTATAAATATTTTTCTGAAAAAGTCACATTGAGGATTTTGGTCGACGTGTTTCCTATTAGAAAGAATGATTATTATTATTCCTATTATATT